>CAJNJA010015954.1:0-36977 GCA_905231915.1 Symbiodinium necroappetens | reverse complement strand
TGATTGGGGGGTGGGCTGTGAAGAGAAGAGATGATGCAGTGATTTGGCTCTTGCAGGCTTAGTAGAGGCCCATTTTTTACTACTTTACTGCAGCTACAGCTTTAGTAGAGGCCTATCTGTTACTACTTTACTGCAGCTACAGCCTTGGTAGAGGCCTATCTTTTACTACTTTACTGCCAAGCCTAGGCTTTCCGGAATGGTCCGGAATGGTTTCTTTAAATGTGAACCCTTTTTCGAGGTCGCAAAGCCAGCAAACGCCTACGTAATGGAAACTCCTCTTGCGGACCCTACAAGCCCCCAAAAAAATTCTTTAAATGTGGACCCTTTTAATATTGAGACCCTCGGATTATCCCAAAACCCTTACACCCCCCGCGAAGATCCTCAAGCCCTACCAAGGTACTGAGTTGACCGAGGTGGTCTTGCGCTCTTTCGCCGAGGCGCTCGGTGCAACGCTCAAGGTGGGGACGCTGCAGGGTTGGGGTTTTGGGGTTGAGGTTTTAAAATGTAGTAGGGTTTAGGATCCTGGATTTTAGACTCTAGGTTAACGGTTTAAGGCTAGTGGCTAGTGTTTAGGCTTTGGGCGGCTTTGGGCTTTCGGGTTTGGGTTCGGTTCTTGGCGCCTTTTTTTGTTTTAATTTGGGGGTTTAGACGATTTCGTGTCAAGTATGGAGACTGTGCGGTTTGGATCAAAGGTCTTGGAGTTTTCAGGATAGCAGCTAAAGGTGTTGGTTGTTGGACCAAGACTATCATTGAGATTCTGCTCCGTAGTGGGGAGCAAGTCTTGTTTTTTTCCAGCAGCCCTAGTTTCAGGTCCTCGAACCTTCAAGCTTCTTCGGAGTCAGTTTCAGGTGAGCTCGGATCTGAGCTGTAAGAGTCTGATGGAACCAGAGTCTGAAGCTGGCACCAAGTTTGAGCTCCCGGAGCGCGACAGTCCCAAACTCTCCGGAGCGGGAGGTCCGGAAGATCCGAGGCGACAACGCTCATCACATCGTCGAGGTTGGAGACAAGGGCTCGGAGGGGCTGCCACATTCCAAAGCCCTTTCCGGGTGGTTGCCACGTTGATGGTTTTAGGACTGTTGGATTGCAAGCCGAAGGCATGATAATCCTCATAAACAAGCCATGTCTTATAGAAACACGGACTCCGGAACACGAGCCGCTGGCCGATTCTTGCAAAGAGGGGACCCGTATTTGAAGGATCATGGGGGTTCTTATCTAGATGCAGGACTTATAATAGTTGGTTCCAAAGTTAAAGCGGTTAGTCAAGCCCAATTAGCGGACTTAGTAAGTTACACATAAGAGTCTACTTTAGTATTGTAAGTGCAGATGGAGCAGTTAGGTAAGTTGACTAAGTCAGTCAGCCCAGTTAAGGCGATGAAATGCAGAATAACGTTTCGTTAATCTTGCCATGGTATTTTGTACGTATATACACACCTGAAACGTCTGTATGAAGATCAGCCATGGGTATGTATATATATATATATAGAGATAGATAGATAGATAGATAGATAGATAGATAGATAGATAGATAGAATATATCCCGAACAAGCTCATCGTGAAAGCATCACACAGCACTCAAGCAAGATGTAAAAGCCAATGAACAGATTGAACACAGAAAATCTGCATCAACCCCGAAACCGACACAATGGTAAATCTGGGAACTAGAAATAACTACTATCCCTAAACCCGAGACCATCGTACAACACATCACCGGCTCCATTATAATCAGGAATCCGTTCAAACTTGTCCATGTTCGCAACCATTATATAAACATCGAAGTAAACGTTTATGCCACCTATACACAACCCAGATCCGTATATGTTCACCCGAAAAATAGAAGCCGAAATCAACATCATATAAGAATAAACACATTGCATACATGTAGACCTTAACGCCTTAACCCTATCAGCCCCAAAACCCTGAATTCCCAAGCATCTGGCGGCTGCCGACGTCAACAGCACCTGCGAAGGGGGCTTTATGTGAACACAAACATGAAGCACAGCACGAGTTCTCCTGCAGGGCCGTGGGCTCGCATGCAGGATCATACGCTGTTGCAGCTCACTCCAACAACACAATGGCATCGTTGCCCTTGCGAGACCAAATGCAAGCCGAAAGGTAATGTTAATGAAGAAATTTTCATTTTTCACTCGGTACATGTGTTCCGCCAAATGGCTCCATGGACTAATGCATGTGAGAGGTACACCGTCAACCTCAACATGAAAGTGAATCATGCCGACAATGTTGTCCTGTGCATGCTCGGCTCGGAGAGCAGCGGAGCCCTCCTCCATGCAGAGCTGCCTGTGGCTGGAATGCACCATCGGACTTGCCAAACACATCTTGGATCAGACTGGCTGCGTGGTTTTTGCAAATAAAGGGAACACCACGACGAGGGAGTTCCCTGCATGGCAAGAAACTGTGCGGCCAAGGCCCCAGTTTTGAGATGTTTTGAGCATCTTGTGTTTTCGCTCGTGCACGAAGCTCCAGAGCAACCTGCCATGCCCAGACCGAAAGTCTGGGAATGCGGAGGTGGTAGAAGGCGGTGGCATGGCAACTGGAGAGCTGATGCATCACATACAGAAGCTGGTGAATGCAGTTCGCAAATCAGACGGGCGGCTCCGCAAGAGCGAGAAGGAGAAGGAAGAGGCCAGTGCCAAGTGGGAGCGCTTCCAAGAGGGATTGAAGCAATCATATGTACGGGAGCGCAGCAAGTACCACGAGAAGCTGAAGAAGATCAAAGAAGAGAACCAAAGATGCCAAGAGACAAAGCTCAAGGCGTTGGCGGCAATTCAAGACCTCTTCGTCAATGGCCCGACGGAACAGACGGAGGAAGGCGAGCCGGCTGCCGCGGCCACTGCAGAATGGGAGCACCTCATCAGCCAGGAGGACGATCCGATGGAAGGATTGCCAGGGGTGCTAGCTGCAGCCCTCCAGAGTGGTGGGAAGGCCAAGGAAAAGGCACGCAGACAAATGATGGAGATCCTTGGAATCCGGCCGGACAAGACAGAGAAACTCGAGACACCCCCGCGGAGGCGCAGAGCTGCGAGGAGTGTAACACCGCCGAGCTCCAAGACTACAGAGAAGCCTGCGCCCTCTGGGATGGCGGAGGAGGCAGCCACCTACGGCGGGCCCGCGGCCAACGACGATCCCTACCTGACCTCGCCCAACAACTTGGCACCGTCGGCAGAGACCCCCCTGGAACGACTTCGACCCAGGGCCTCAGGTGCAAGAATGAATATCAAGATGCAAGGCCGAGCTCCCTCACAACCCCGTGTAACCAAGGCCACATTGTCAGAAAAGCTCGAGGCAAAGCGGCGGGAAGCCGATGGTGTGGATGCCATCAACGAGATCTCCGACACCGACGAGGATTTGGCCATCGGCAATCTCCACAAGTCCCACCGAGAAGGTGGGTAGGAGCTGGCAATACACATGGGTGGCTGGCCTGGAAACATACGCTGTGCCTCTTTGTTGAGACACAGGCAATGTTTGTCCGGGGCGGCGATGTTGGGAGCAAGCTGGGGCTTTTTCGGCATGTCCCTGGCTTATTATCATTGCGATGTTTCCCTCCTTGCGGCTTTTTCGGCATGTCTGCAAGGTTCGCAGAGTTTACAGTTTTGTGGCGGTTGCTTGAAGAGAGGCCAAGTGACCATGATGTATCGACACACTATGGCACAGACGATGCAACATCCCGTCGTGCCAGCCGGCCTCCCATGTCTACGAAGGGAGCCAACATTTACCAGAGCCACGTCCCACTTTGGGCACGGCTACACATGATAATGCCCGCTAAGACATCGGGTGTTACAACGGCTACACATGGGTTGCAGTTTGATCATGATGCCATACGGCTACTGCAACAGGCGGCAGCAGGAGTGGACCTTCTGGATTACGTCGAAGGATGGCGATGCTATTTCTGGCATAAGCGATGGCAATTCCTGCTTGGCTGTGCTGAGGTATGCACCGCCTGCCAAGTCACCCTGACCCTCATTGTCACTCTCAGTTTAATGCATGGCCTTGGCAGGGCTGTGAAACAGAAGCACAGCAAAACACATATCAATGGAGCCTGTGCTCGCCCTCGCAACTACTTTTGTGTCCTGGTGGCATTTTCAATTTGTGCCACTGGAACGGCAGCCCCGGGTCAGCCTCCAGATCAGACATGGTGGACCCCCAGCAATCTGGAACTATGGACCAGTGGGCAAGCCACTATGGAGGAGCAGATGCAGCAGGCTTACCAGCATGTCATCGACACAACCTCACTGGAACGGGTGTCAAGAGAGGCACCCTCGCCAAACTTTGAGATAGAAGTCGATGAGGATGCAATTGGGGAAGCATGGTTTGAAGACCAACGACCTACAACACACATCTCGGTGTGGGTCGCTGCCCCATTTTACATTGCTGAATCACTGGATGTGGCGATGAATTTCCCTCTTACTTATGCTCGGTTTGAGGACATGATTCGCTCAGAGCTGCGACACATACCGGAGCATCTTTCCAACCTGACTCCGACAACCCCGCAATTGGACGATGATTTTGCAAGTTACATTGCCTGCCCGGAATGGGCTGAGCTGGCAGGTAAGGTTTGCATCGTCATCGATTGTTTGTCCATTGGTGGGCCAGCTTTCGCAGCATACTTTGATGGTCCCCTCACCAAACGGAATGTCCTTGCTCAGGTCCCAGCTGATGACATATCACAACTGGAGGTTTTCCTGTATGGACAGTTCAACCCGTTGGGAGACGAGGATCGTCGAGAGGCCATGATGGGCGGAGTTGCAAAAGTTCTGCAGAGGGGGCAAGTTTGTGATTGGGCCACCACGGAGCTCACAAGCAGATTGAGGGAGCCGGGCATGTGGAGACCGGACACGGACCACCCTCACCCTGCATCGGGCTATCATGTCGTGTACCAGAGTGTCGACGACCAGGTCATCAGTGACTGCGAAGTGCCGGACCCCGGAGGTCATGAGCAACGAGGCCCTGGTGCTTTAGAAACTGAGGAGGAATGTTGGTCTTTGATGCCAGGAGAACCTCCAGAACACCTGTCCCATGGGGGCAAAATCGTGTTGGCACCCATTGCAATTATGAGCAAAGCAGAGTTCATTCGCGAGGAAGTAACGGTGATCTTCCTTGACCTCAGACAACTCACGTTTTTCCCTCAGTGGATGTCTATCCGAGGGCCGCCTACCCTGGACCCAGGGGCATATTTTGGAGGATATACAGTTTCCTCAGATTCCTGGATGGGAGGTTGTGGTGACTGGAGGCGAGCCCATCACTGCTGACTCCAAAATCACAGTCCGAGACGGGGAGGTGATTACATTCCACTTGCAGAAACTTGAGGCTGAGGATAGCGATGAGGACATGCAGTCCAACGGTGGAGACGATGAGGGGTCCGATTCGGACTCGGACTCTGACAGTGGTAGCAGTGGTTGTACCTTTGACTCCAGCCGGCTACCGGGCCTCGACCCACCGCCACCGAATGATGGCAGGCCGAGGGGACCACCCCCACCGCAGCCTCTGGATCGAAGTCGGTCACCAAGACGAACTGCCTTCACGGAGCCAACCAGCGATGGAGATGGCTGCAAGTTGAGCCTGGCTGACCATGTCCCAGCCCGAACCTTTGACCTCACTCAGCAGACGATGCCCTTCCCCCACACCTTCCAGCAGCTCTGGGCTTTGATGACGCCATGGCCAACGACGTGGCTGCAGTATAGCCTCATTGAGGTCCAGCTACATCCAATAGCCAAACAAGCAGTCCAGGAGGCCACCGATTGGTGTACAATTATGAGCCAGTGGACCGAAGGACCGTGGGACTTCCATCTCTTCACTGATGGGTCGGCGAAACCTGAGAAAGGACATAGCGGCTATAGTGTCGTCGTTCTGCTTCGTATTGGTGCAGCCCTGGCCCTGATTGGGTTAGTTGGTGAGCAGTTGGCCGGCAACCCGACGACAACATGGCCATTGCTTGATGGTAGCGCAATGGAGGCGGAGCAGGCGGCAGTGGCTGTGGCCTTGCTGTGGGCGATCCAGATGCGATCAACGATACCGGCCCTCACCTGCACAGTTCATTTTGATTGCCTTTCTGCCGGATTTGGAGCCAGTGGGGAATGGCAACCTGTGGGAGTGCTGGGAGCCCAGACACGTCATTTAGACCTGTTGGCACAAAGCCTCCCCGGACTAACGATCCGATACCAACATGTCAAAGGACATGAAGGCAATGCGTGGAACGAATTGGCGGATGGGGTCGCGAAGGACCTCTCCAAAGGTGGTCGCACTGCCGCTCCGCCCGTCGAGCAGCAGCAAATGGTTCTGTGCCCATTGTGCAGGGAATGTTTACAGTTGGCGAGCAGCCCTTTCGGCGGTTCCAATTGACCGAGTCCCAGCTCATACCAACTGTGGATCCACCTGGTGAAGTGGCAACCGCCCAACTCTGCCAATTTCGCCTACGCGCCTGCAGTGTCAACGTGCAAGGACTTGCAGGGCACCACAAGTACGTCGAGGAGCAACTCGATCACATGGGTGTGACTATTGCATTTATGCAAGAAACCAAAGGTCACGAAAGCCAGTGCTGCAGCAAGCTTTACTACAGACTCGAGACTGAAGCCTGCAGACACTTTGGGGTAGCAATTTGGTTCCATCGACAGCTTGGTGCATGGACCCAGAATGGGTCACCTGTGACGGTACAAGAAGAGGATGTTGAGGTACTGTACCACGGGCCACGACTCCTGGCCATTGTTGTCCGTTATGGCGAAGCCAGATTTGGTTTCCTATCAGGCCACTGCCCCCATGGTGGTAAAACGGAGGGCAGAGAGGAGTTCCTTCGGACATTTGAGAACCTGTTGCTGCGACTGAAACATGTGAAGCTGCTCCTATGTGGCGTTGACCTGAATGGTCGCATACCTGCGGACCACCGGTCAGTCAGCGGCAGTTTGGAATGTGGCGAACCTGATGCAAACGGGCGAAGATGTGCTGACATTTTGGATGCAGCTGGAGTGTGGGTGCCGGCCACCTTTGAGACCCTGCACTGTGGGGATCCCCATACCTACTGCCATCCCACTGGAATTGAAACTCGCATCGACTACCTCTTTGTGGGAGGCACTGCCACTGTGAATGGTGCTTGCAGTCAAGTTAGGCCTGACTTTGACAACGGCAGCCCCAACGAAGACCACAGGCTCTCTTTACTTACCTTGGAAGGAGACCTTTGTGGTGGCAAAGGTCGCCGCCGCCTTTGGCGGCCGACCTTCGACCGTGACAAGCTGGCGACTGCCGAGGGCCAAAGCCTGATTGCTGAAGCATGCAACTCTTTCCAGCACCCTGACTGGGCTACACACCCAGACGAACATTGTCAGATGATTCAGGACCACCTCATTGGGTGCTTGCAAAAGCATTTTACAAAGCAGAGCGCAGGGCCAAGGGCCTCCTACATCCCCGATGAGGTCTGGAGGCTGCGTGAAGCGAAGAATTCTTTCAAACGTCTGATCAGCCAGCGTCGGGCGTTGTGGCGCAACCTCAAAGCGATTGCATTCAATGATTGGCGGGGCAGTACTGAGGGAAACTTGGACGCCCTCCTCCGCAAGCAAGGCTTGCTTTACGAGCTGGCGGCCGCAGCAATTGGATGCGTGACAAGACGGATCAAGCGCATGATTGCGATCGCAAAGGATGATTTCCTGCAGCGCGTTGCGTCAGAAGGCCACCAAGGAGTCACGGCGGTCCTTCAGAGAGCCCGTAAGGCTGGAACTGGAGGCCGGAGCAAACGTCCAGTCGGCAGGCCGTTGCCCAAGCTCGTTGACCCTGAGTCTGGATTACCGGCGGCGTCTGCCGAAGATCGGGACAAAGTGTGGCTTCACTTCTTCGGCGAGCAAGAGCGTGGAGAAGTGGTTACTACCAAAAGTTTCCTGAATGAGACGGCCTGCTGGACCTATGATGAGGCGAATGGCCGTCTTTGGACATTGAGAGGGTCTTCAGATGCACTCCCAAGGGCAAGGCTGCGGGCTTGGATGGGATACCAAGTGACCTGCTGTCGCAATGTGCCACTGATATGACCCAATTGGTGCAGCCCCTCATGCTGGACCCATGTCGGACACAGCCAGCCACAGAAGCCTCTACATTTCCAGCTTCCTGGGGAAATCCCTCCACAACGTGCTCAGGGGAAAGATACAATCACAGGTGCAGTCATTCCTCCACCCTCTGCACTGTGGCTCCAAGCAAGGAGTCCCGATTCTTTTCCCGTCTCTCTTCATTGCTGAACACCTCCGACGATGCAAACAGATGCGGAAATGCTCGGCAGTACTTTTTTGTTGACTGCCGAGCTGCCTACTACAGGCTCATCCGGGAACTGGCTGTTGGAGACATCAGACATGACCGAACGATCGAGGCCTTGTTTGCGAAGTTCAATTTGGATGGTGAGGATATACGGGAGCTCCAAGAGCTTATTTCTGCGGGAGGCATGCTCTACGAGGCAGAGATCCCTGAGCAGATCCGTGCCGCTGTTCGAGATTTTCACCTGCATACGTGGGCGGTTACCCGCTTCACAAGTGGTGAAAGATTGTGTACGTCACGGGGTGGGTCGAGGCCGGGCGCCTCCTGGGCGGACACAATATTCTCGTTCATCTATGCAAAGATCCTGTATAAAGTTCATGAACTGTTGGAGGGAGAAGGCCTCAACTTCCATTTACTTTGGGACAACTCCAGTGGCCCCTTCTCTGCAGTGCCACAAGATGAGCCACAGGAGGCATGGGATACAACCTGGGCTGATGACACTGCCTGGGCGGTCGAGGGAGACACGGCGGAACAGCTCTTGGAGAGAACCCAGAGGCTCAGCTCCATTGTGGTTTCTCTTTTCCGGTCCCATGGACTTGCCCCGAATCTCAAGAGAGACAAGACGAGTATCATCTTGCGACTCGTTGGGGCTGGAGCACGGAAAGTTCGACACAAATATTTCTCATCTGGCAAGGCTGAGCTTTACTTGGAGGACCTTCAGGAGTCCATACCAGTGGTGCGACACTACAGGCACCTTGGTGCCATTATTGATGGTGAAATGAAGTTGGGCCAGGAGCGACGACATCGCATTGCTTTGGCCAGCTCCGCCTATGACTCAGCGAAGGACCTACTGCTGCAGAACCGAGACCTACAGATCTCGACAAGGGCTGCGGTGTTCCAGAGTGCGGTTGTTGCGACCTACTTCAACTTACCATTGTGGATATCCAATGGAAGCGAATGGGCCAAGATGAGTGATGCCTTCTCGAGACTTGTGAGACGGTTATTGTCGAGGGAGATCAAAGGGCCTGATCTCTTCAAGGTCCCTGCACCACTGGCCCACTGGGCAACGGGAGTTTGGCCACTTGCTTTCTATGCGAGGAGATCGAGAATCTCGGCATTGATATCTATGGCAAAGGCGGCCCCACCGGTGCTATGGGCGGCGGTCCAGAACGAATCCAGCTGGAAGGTGCAAATGTGTGAGGACCTGCGATGGCTGGCTGAGGGTGACGAGCCTAATTGGCCACAGGTCAATGCGGGGCCAGGAACTCTCCTCAGCATGCCAAGGATCTTACACAACGTGAAAAACCCATGGCAGCACCTCTTGAGGGAGTCGTCAGCGTCACTCCAGACGAAGAGTACAATGAACTGTTGCAGGACCGGCACGAACTTGAGCAGCTGCTTTGACCGGGGCAGTCTTCTCCTCTCGCTTTTTCGTGAGAACTGACCTGGCATCCGCGCCAGCAAATTGCACTGGCCAAGGGAGACGGAAAGATTGCACATTGTTGCTCGGGATAGCCCTTGTCTCGGAGGCGGCCTAGCAGCAACCCAACCGCGGAGGGCTGTTGGGAAGAGTGGATACCTCACAATTGAAGAGTTTGAGCCTAGCAGGCACGAGTTGGCACACACCTGGGAACGAAGCCCTCTGGCACAATGGCCTGATCTCCCTGGAGCTGCTCAGCAAGAGAAACCAGGGCTTTCACAGGGCTGACATCGACGGAGTCTCTAGGAAGGTTCTGTCGAACGATGTGGCCTCGCAGCTCCCTCATCTGTTGTCGCTTGTGCAGCGGATGGGCAATGCGACCCTGCAAAGGGCTGAGCATGAACTGCAATTCATGCGGAGGCTGTTTGCCCTGCTCTCTGATCCTTCTCATGCTTCGCTTGTTGTGCCTTCGTCCCTGCAGGGCCAAGCCTTCTCCGTTGGGCGTCCTATGCGGTTTGCCGCTTTGTGGCGTGCCGTGTCTGCTTTAGCGGTCTCCAATGTTCGCGCACCGATACTGGATTGGCTGCCCTGGAAGGACGGGAAAGGCTGTACGAAGAGGAGAGTCTTCCGCTCACTTGTTAATCCGGCCCCTGTGTCGGTGCTGCTTCCTGCTGGCAGCTATGCCATGGCCAGGCCGGAAACTGCAGATGATGTTCCGGTATAGCCCAGAGACCCCCGCAACACACACCTCATGTTGAGGATTGTGATTTCACACTCCTCGGCCCTCAGGCTGATGCCAGCATTGAGACCGCATCAGGCTTGGTCGGCTGCCTTGCCCTATAACCCTGCCGAGGAGGATCCCACTGACCCAGGTTGGTTAGGTGTCTACCTCTTCACGCCCCATTACCAGACGCAGTCACCCGCTGTCAAGAGCAGGGAGCGCACTAGGCAGGCCGTGATGGATCTGCTAGTTCAACAATTGGTTGGGAGACAGGGCCCATTCTTTGACACCATCCTTCCGCTGCGGCCTCAAAGGTTTGGGGGGTTCGGATCCTTCATATTTTTCTCTGGCACGACCCGACACTCTGGGCCCGGTGGTTTTGTCGCTGTTGTCTTAAACGTAACGAGGGTCGGGGGAAGGTACTCTGCGTCCCCAGAAGACGCATGGAGGAACTATCTGTGCCTGACGCAGAATGGGGCCTATTGCACCAGTTTCCGGCTGTTGAACACACTGACTCGGTCTGTGTATACTATTTCAGAGATCGATGTTACTCTCTGCCACACCGTTTCCATTATGGCGAGAATGTCGTCCAATTCGCCTCCAGGAGATTGGGCATTGACCCACATCGTACTGTCATGTGTTCCTTTCCGACACAAGACCTCGACGTGCAGGGTGACCTTTGCACGCCCTTGATCGCGGTAGTTGAGGTGCCATCTCCTGCTGAGACCGGGGTCTCCCGCGATAGGGCGCATGATGTTTTTGTCTTAGTAGACCTATCATTAAGAAGAAAGCCACCGCCGGCAAAACGGTCCACAGCAAAGCCCCCCCTTCTGGTATCAATTCGCCTGAAAGGCTGCCGACGGAAGAGATCCCTTTCTTCTGAACGAAACGGAAAGCTTCGTGCGGCTGCACAGCCCAAGCACATGGTTGCTGGGGCACGAGTTTTGGGAGAAAGTGGTTGCCGAGGTGAAAGGATCGAACTGAACCAGGTTGTCCGCTTCAGATATGCCAGGGTCACATGCGTTGCATGAATGTCCTTTTTAATGGAGCCACGTAGAAAATAGTTTGATCTTTAGGCTCATTGTTCAGCGAAGCTTGCCTACTGCGCAGAAGCTGTGGGGCCAAGTGAGTGCAAGATAATGTTGCACAAAGATTCGTGGCCCTCTGTGAAGCAGGCAGACAGCATCATGAGCGAGCGGCGAAAGCTGGTGCCAACTCTGCCAAATGGACAAGAGCTTCTCATGATTCCCCAGGTCCAGACGTGCATGTCGTATGGCGACACGTTGATGGCTGCATACACTCTGAATGTGACCTTGCCAGGCGAGGGTTTCAAGAAGTACAGAACATGCCAGTCTCTCGCGCATGATGTGGACCTCATCTTCGACGGGATCTTGAAAGCGGAGCTGAATTCCCCATGGTCGGCACATCCGGTCACGGATTCGCAGGGTTCATCGCAGTCAAAAAATGTTGGAGCACAGAGGGCAATCGTGCGAGGGCTCAGCTCGGATGCGACAATGAAGGATTCGGCGCTGATGCTCACGGAAGCCGGCTTTGCTGTGGGGCAGCATGTTCGCCGAAAGGCAGATCAGGAGAGTGGCATGTTGGTGGCCATCGAAAGTGGTCGTGTCAAGTTGAAGCAGCCATCAGGGTCCCTAGCGCGGGCGTCGATCGATAGCTTCCTTGCAGGGCATTGGCAGTCTTCACTTAATTCACGAAGTTTGTAGCTCCAACTTCATCCGTGACTTCGTTGTGCCCTCCATCTCCCAGCTTTGCCAGCATGGAGCACGAAGATCCACAGGAATCCGTTCCCGAAGAGGACACGTCGCAGCCGACGGTTGTGACTCGAGAGATCGTCCTGTACGACAATGGACAAACTTGGATCCCTGGGCAAAAAAGCCGAGGGGGCCCCATGGTTCAAAGTGGCCAAGTGGGATCGAGGATTGTTTCGGTTCGTGTACGGCAAGGGCTTGGATTTGAGGGCAAGGAAAGACAAACAAGAGCTGTCACTCGACACACCTTTCTTCGAGACCATGTTGGCTCATTGTCAAGCGGCATTCAACGAGGCTGTCTCCGAAAGACTCAAGGATGAAGAGAGTGACGAATCACGTGGGACAAGAACCAGAAGAAGACCAAGAAAATCAAGGAGTTCAAGACTACACAGGAGCATGAGCTTTATGCACCCCACACCATTCAGACTGACTTGCCCGGCGGGGCCAAGGATAGTAATAAGTCCAATGCCGATTTCTGTTCGAGGGCATGGGCACTCGGACTATTTGGCTGGAACTGAAGGACGATGCCGTGATGTTCATGGATCATTACATGAGGCAGGGTCTGGTGCTGCAGGCATCCATCACACCATTTCCGAAATTTCCCATCTTTGTCGACCTCTCTGTTCTTATAGCGGATGATGTTTCCCTGAAACAAACAACTGAAAGCAAAGGGGCATCGGGCGCGGTCGTCTGCATGAGATGCGCGAATGTGGTTGCTCATCGAAGCCGGCTACAGGACCATGGCGATGTTATCCCGTCGACATGCACCGAGTTCGCGAAGCTTCGTTTGCACACCAACCGCTCGGTCAGTGATATCATGGGGTACCTCTCTTCCCAACATGGCACAGTTTCCCAGAAGGAGTGCAGGAGCTCCGAACAATGGAAAAAGCTCTAGGGTACAGCTACATGCCGGCAGGCCTCTTGTTGTCGAATGTAGGGCACAAAATTCCGGAGATGATCATGCTCGACTGGTGCACATTTACTTGGTCCACGGTATGGCCGGTAACGAGGTTGGGTCCGACTGAAGTACTCGGAGTTCCACTTCTTCGCTGCAGGGCTCAACTGCGATGGCAGTCACTCGTGCATCAAGCCGCCCGGCAGTGGCGATATCGGACAAGAGCTCATGGACATCGATGGGGTTCACCCTCGAGCCGTCCCTATTCAAGGGTGAGATGCCAACCATTGATGGTTTGAGCTGGAGGGTGTAGATGCGGCCGTGTCTCTCGAGGATTGTCAGGACTTCGTGCACAATCGTGCACAGTTTTCAACAGCCTGTCCCGTCCTGGGCCCCGGCTTGGAGCAAAGTGCACTGCTGGACCGCCATTCTCGTGAGAGGACGTGTGCGGGAAGTTTCATCTGTGAGCTTGAAACGAAAGCTTCCAGGCATGTACATGCAAATGAAAATGTTTTCGCAACCTGCCTGCGAGCAACATGCACTGCCGACGACTTCCTACCAGATGGGCATATGCTCCAAAGCACTGGAAGGATATTACATCCACCTGTATAAAATATGATTGCATGGAAGATGCAAGCATCACTGCATGCCTCAGATCACAGCATTCAGGCCAGCAAAACATCCTCTTTCACGATTGCATGCTCGGAACATTGGACTCATCACTTGCAAACGAAGCGAGCGGGGGTGGGAGCACCTTTCGATGCCTTCGACGTCGGCAACCACCAGCAGCACCGGCCTGCAAATGCTTTGTCCCGATGAAATTAGGGTACTTATATAGGTACTTATAATGATTTAGATAACCGGTCTAACTTTGTCCAAGTAGTTGTCTTCCAAACACAGCATTTGTCCTAACTTATTTATCAACATGTCACGTGATTAACGACTCCGGCAAATACTTAGAATCATTCTTGCCATTTACTAAGTTCCAAAATACACTTACCCAACATGATGCACTTATAAGTCAAGATAGCCTATAAAGTTCATTTGCACGGTTTACTAACCAGCGCAACTCGCCTATACGGATACCAAGCAAGACGGTCTTTCAAGTAGGCACAGTCCTTTGATTTCCCGACCGAGGCGACCTTCAAGAGCCTGGCGCGATGCCTCCGTGCTACCCTCGATGCTTTCAGCGGCGCCGGAACTCTGGCGGCGACGCCTTGGGCACCGCGGCGCGGCGGGAAGCAGCGGAGCACGAAGGCACTGAGTAACAACCTAATTCTGGCGGTGAGGAGTGTTGCGGAGACGGCTTCACTTCGTATCTGCCAGTCGTGTGCCGACCAGCAGTTTGCCGAACTCGGATAAACTGCACCGGATCCTGGCGCCCTGCGGGGTCTTGGGGTTTTGCGGTTGGAAGTCCGGCATCTCAAACCGTGAACGCAGAATTACGTGCCGCACCACTGCAGGAGACAAGCATTGATGTTTCTCTTGACCTCGATGCAACTGCTGATGCTGGCGCCAAAGGGCCACTTAGCATGAAGAGACTTGCTTTAAGCTAACCGTGAAGCCGCAGGATGCATACAAGAGTGTAGCAAGCAAAGGGCCATGCACCGTGTGCATATATGCATATCCATGCAGCAATGTAGCAGCGCCTACGCGCACACACCGTCAACGCAGAGGGTTACGGCCCTTGGCTACGAGTCTCGTTGGAATGCGACAGATGTTTGCAGCACCAGAAGGAACTTTAGCTGCCGATTACTGCAATTCTTCACAGCTCGTCTTTGGTTCCCAACTCAGTTTTCTATCCTATGCAGCCTATACCTCACGCTGAAGCCCCAGCACACCGGCTACCCTCTTGGCAATGCCTTTTGGACATTTTGCGCCTCCTTGTCAGGGATGTCGTGATTTTTGTTGTTGTCCTTGTCGGACTTGTTGTTGCTTCCTGAGTTGAAGGCGTGCTGAACTCCTTTTGTGGCAGACCCTGTTCTGAGTTGTACATCTGGTTTATATACGTGCGTACCACTAGAGTCGCTAGAGAATTTAGGTCCTCGACACTCAATCTGAAGCCACTTTGCTTGGAGATTCTAGAGCACGAAGCCGACGCCACTCCAAGACTGACCCTGAAAGCCTTGACATAAACCCTGCACAAGAAGGCTTTGCACTGGGCTCAACTTCTTGGACGCACTGCTTGCACGCCTGCGGGTGGCTTCTGGCATCGAGCTGCGTGCCAGCTGTCGAGGCTTCAATGCAGGGTTTGGTTTGGTTCGGATCTTGGATATAGCGCTGGCGCTTATTGATGCAGGGTTTGGCACATATTGGATCTAGGCTTTGAAGGCCAGATGAGGGACGGTACAGAGCACTTTGATATTGATTATGATCATGCATCTTCTTGATCTGCCCCGCATACTGTCTCTTTACAGCCGTGCTAACCATAGGCTTACCCCGGCACCCAACATTGCTATGATTGAGTGCTGCTGCTGATAGTGTTGTTGCTCGGGCTCTTGCTGCTTCTGTTCCTTGTTGTTGCTGCCGTTGTTGTGATGGAGTTTTTGCTAGCGCTACTCTTATTGCTCTTCGCGCAAATACAAGCACGGCTACTGCGGGCTTGGCGGTGCTCTGATGTGATGCATGCTCGCGGCCTTTGCTTTGCTGTGGATGTTGATGGGCAGTGTCATTACTCTGCTACCCTTGTACGTGCACTGTGCACTTTGATTGCTTTTGATAGCAACGAGGCTGCTGCACTGAGGTTGAGCCTGAACACGTTCACCAAAGTTCCACCATTAGTTCATGAACCTTTACCTCACATCCTGAAGTTGAATTCCTGAACCCTGAGCCCTGAAACGGTCCATGGTACTGGAGCCGTGTATTCACAATCAGAACGTCAAGGCGACAGTGCGAACTGCAAACCCCTTGTGTGCGCAGGAGACACCTGGATCGACGACCATCACAGCACTGAAGACGTGATGATTACGGTGGGCTGACTACCAGTATTAGTTTTGCATGCTTGTAGGGCCTTAGAACCTTAAGAGACTTCTCGAGGCATAACAGACTTCTCCGGGGAACCATGCCCTCCAAACTCGGTGCAGGTGTTTGCACCGGAGATCGGCAAGCTGAGAGTCGTAAGATGGAGTCCCGACCGCTCCATTCCCTACAATAACATGAACTCCGAAGCCCGACAGCGCAAACCAGGGCAGCAGGGATCAGCTACGTGGGCATGAGAAGACAGTCGCACTCTGCGACTGTCAGGAGTAGATCCGGGGTTGGCTGGGTTTTGGTCTGTTTTTACATCACGCTTCAGCCACGAAGCCGCTTCTTCTGAAGGTCGGCAAGGCTTTGGCGGAGGCGCTGGGCGACAAGGAGTCCGGCCCCGGGCTTTGGGCGTAGGATTCACAGGACTGGGGTGCCTTGCGCAAGGGTTTTAGGCAGGTCTTGCGGGTGTTCCCTACTCTGCCGAGTCCTTGATTCGGCCAGGCTGGCTGCACGCGAATGGCTTGGGCCGAAGGCCGTGAGGGTGCCGCGCAGGCGCGGCCGCCTGAGCCCGGAAGTCACAGGTCCCAAGCGCTTGCCTAGCCGACATAGCCCTTCCACCCGAATCCATAACCAGATCCCATCCGGGAAGAAAGAAGCTGGACGCCGAAGGACCGTGGATTCCGATGGCACGCATCCGGAAGCGGCGAAAGCCCCAAGACTCCACAAAAAAGACCAGCGGTTTTCCGATCGTGTACCATGGTACCTTCTGGGTCATGCCACAGAGCCTATGGTTCGGAAACGGCAGGTTCTCTGCGTGATGGACCTCTCCAACCGGCCGAGCTTCTGCTTCTTGGTTCTGGGCAAAGGCTAAAGAGTTGGACATTGGAACGTTTCTGCAGGACTACCTAGCTTGCACTCTGGATCGCATGGATGGATTCATAGAAGCCGCCAAGCCCGTGAAACCCCAGATTCAAGAATCTGTCATTGTCTTGATAAGCGTCCTTCTGCCAACAGTGCTGCATCTTTCGGGTTTCCTCGACCCCAAGCCCCAAACCTCCCAGCCTTAAATCCCGGAGCCCAGCAAGCCTCTGAAGATCCGAAAAGGACCCTAAGACCGGACAGAAAGTCCAATGACTTGAAACCAAAGTCCAAAGCGCGAGCTTTTCTTCCCAGGCAGCGATCTCCGTCTGCATGCCAGAGACGAAGAGTTTGTCGACGACGTGTCTGTGGAGAGCCTCGGATGGTTTCTGGGGGGGCCAGAATTTCTGGTCTGAAGTCACCAGTTACCAGCACCAGATTCCTAACCGCTTGTGTGCTCAACGAACTCCAGGCCGAACAGCTTCAACCCTCAGAAAGAAACGTTTAACATGATGCCCCAAGTGGAAGCGGGCTGAGAAGGATTTGCCGCTCGTCCTTCGAGTGGAACCTGTAGGGAAGTCGACGCCTTCTAGTAACTCCCAAAGCCCGCAGCCTGAGCGGCTAGGCTTCGCACGTGTTTTCCGAACTGAGCGAGCCTTTGGGTTGGGGATTCAGTCCACTTTGGGGGAGCCTTCGGACCGTGCTGTGGGCCCTGCCGCAACTGTAAGGTTTCAACCTAACTACCCTTCTGCAACCCTAAACAGTGAACCCGGAACCCTAAGCCCGGAACCTTAAATCCCTCTCCGAGCCCAGCTGCCTCTCAGGATGATCCACCATTGCTTCGAGTCCTTTGTGTGGGGCTCAGGCCGTGGCTTTCCTTGACAGGGTCTCAGAGTTTGCGACCATACAACCTAGTGACCTAGTACTGCACCGGCTGCACCGGGCGTCTTGAGAGCCGCTGAGGTCATGAATGCTCTGATGACCGTCCACCTGCTGCAGGCGCAATCGTGACCTGGGCAGGTTCAGGATGTCGTGGTCGAAGGTGCAGAGGGGGCAAGGCACGCAGCTCCGTGTGGGTTTGCTTGCGTTAGTTCCTGTCTATGTCAGACCAGTGGGTAACATGTCGTTTCAGGAAGACTAGCAGCGATTGCTTTCCATGTTTGGGTTGTGACCTTCTCCAGTCCGAAAAGACAAGAGAGCCGGCATGAGAACCGCAGAAAACCAACCCTCAACCCTCAATGGGAGACGGCATGACAAAGCTTTTACACCGTACCTAGGCTTTTCCAAATGCCTCGTTTTTCGGGTTGCCGTGAAGCAAACTCCAGGATTGAAGGGCTGGCTCGTGAGGTAGAACACGAACACAGGCTTCGTGACTCTGCCGCTTTTGATGACCAGTGAGCTGGCGATAGGTTCGTTCCAGCATCTGCACCCTTCACCCGAACCCGCTTCCGAAGCTGGACCAGGCTGTCCCAAGTTCTGAGCCTCAACAGCAGGTGCCCAGCGCCGAGGCCATCCCCGCGCGGGACGTCGCCTTGGCGGCTGCCCAGGCACTCCAGTCCAGGACTGTCAAAGTGTGGAGCAGGTTCAGGGAGGTCGGGCACATTGCAAACTTGGCCGTGATGAGCCAACAATCCAAGCCTGGAGGAAGTCATGGGAATCCGTGCCAGAAAACAGGAATGCTGGCCGTCTACCACCCGCGCTGAAAGCACTAGCAGACGTCCACGGCCAGCATCGAAAGCAAAAATATAAGCATGTGAGTTCGGCCTTACTTATGACGGTGGATGTTGTCGCATCTGCTTGCCTTAGACTTTTTCCTCATGACACGATTAGCGACGCGCTAGACCTGTCGGAAGCACATGCCGACCTACACAGTGCACTCCACCTGTCCATAGATGATAAAGCCGCGAGACTCATGTATTGGAAGATTCCGGGCCAGGCAATGGGTGCAGCGCTGAAGCAGCAGCTTGAGAGCACTTTTTACAGGTTACTGCCGGCCTCGAAGTGTGGCATCAGCATCCAGCATTGCGGGTTTCGCTCCTGCAGCTCCTGCAGAAGATAGTTTCTGTCTCCGATTCAGAATCTCAAAGGTTGGGAAAGGGTGTAATTGACATGTCTGCTGGGGTTCTCCCCTCCTATCTCCTCATCTCTTGGTTCGCATCTTCTGACCCTCGTTCACGGCAGTGCCCCCAACCCTCTCATGAACCCCCTAACAGATGAGGTCGTCCCGGAAAAGAGTACAGGACGCAATGCTACTGGGTTTCAGTGTCAAAGGTTGCACAACATTTTCTGGGGACGAGGGCAAGCAAAATGCATGAACAGAGGGCCAAGAGTGTTAACACCCTAAAGAACCAGAAACGTCTAGTAATGTAGCCGCCTAGCCTCCACTTCGGGTCTGCTTTCAAGTCACTGAGCAGACGTGATCATGGAGAAATCTCCGGATGTCGCGGACAAATCCCTTCCCAAGAACGATTCTCAAACGTAACCCCGAGAGTGTAGCCTTAAGGCTTCCCGAAACTCACAAGGCCACGGATGGTCTGATTTCGTTTTACACGGCAGTCCAGGCTGTGCGACACGAGAAGTAGGTCCAGCTTTGCTTGGTCGCATATGCGACACACGTGGTGTACCATCCCGAAAGGACAGCGCAGCAATGCCCAGCCACGACTAAAGATTTGCATGTCCACCTAAACCCGTCTGCCCAGGCCACACCGCAGCACAGTCAGCAGCACTGGACTAAAAGCGCGATCCCGATGGCAGCAGACCAACCGCCCGGAAAACCAAAGGAACAACCGACAGGAGGAAAAGAGGTGCCAAAAAAAGAGGGGAGAAACCCAAACCAATACCGGGGACCCACGATCAAACACACAACGAAAATGCCCAGGCGCTCAAAAGCTTCGTGCCCAGAGGCTTATCGTGGTGTTGGTGTTGGGTGGCATCTGTGGTCGTGCATGTAGTTCTGCAACTTTTCTTCTTTCCGGCATCTAAATCCCGACATGTAAATCCGAAACCCGTCTCCTTAAACGTCAATCTAAACAAACCGACACCCTAAACCCAACAACCCTAAATCTCACAAGACACCGAGGTGCATCGCCTTGGATCCTCGCAGGGGCGGTGTGACGGCCAGCTCGAAGGGGACCCTGTCGAAGTAGTCCCGGACGAGCGAAGCGTAGGATTGTTTACCAGGAGCCAGTCCGTGCTCTGAGCTGAAAATGGCCGGAAGATCTTCGCCTGGGGGTCCGAGTGGCTCTGGAGGAGAGACGTTCGACTTTCGCCAAAGTGCTTAAGCTTAAACCCCTTCAGGAGGCGAGTGTGGGGCTGTGCTAGGACTTGAGGGATTTCGAGCGGCGAATGTGGAGAGACCGCGATGGTAGTCCAAAATGTGCACCGCACCAGAGCAATATCTAGGGATCCGCACCAGGCGCTGGGCGCGCGGCAACACTAGCCAATACCTCTTACTTTCAGCGAAAAAACCTCAGATTGAGTGATACGACTTTGTTTGGGGCACGACACATCAGCGCAAACACTGCGTGGGTCCGTGCTCATGACATGATGTGCGTATCTCGTCAAACTCCGCGGTGCGTTTCCTTCAGAGAAGGGGTGATTCCATTACAGTATCAAGTTAATGTGACTACAGCAGCATGACAATGAAGGTGAAATGAAGCTGGTGTCATGAAATATCTGGATTTGCTCATTCCAGCTCGCTTGCATGTTCGTTCCGCCATGGGCCGGTGGGCACTGCGACAGGCTCGCCTGGCAGGTTTTTTGTTTAGGCGAGGGTTTAAGCAACATGTCCCCGTCACGCAATCTTTTTGCCCGCCTTCCCCAGACTGCTCTTCCTCGCGACTAAAACGCCAGCTAACAGAGATCACGTGCTGCGAAGTTGGAGACGGTGGCGGTGCTGTGGCGGTTTCCTACTCCTGTGCTGAACTGTTGCATGCATGGCCTGGTTCGAGCTACTTCAAAGAAAGCTCTGAAGCAGTCCTGGGCGCCTACGGTACAGAACAAAATTGTAGCCATCATTCTTTCAATATCTTTCAGCAGGAATTGCTGTACTGTTCAAGTAATGGTGCCATCTGCAACCTGCGGCGCGTGCATGTGCCCTTCATCGCCTTCATGCCTGCAACGGCATCGACAGCAAACTGCGACAAGAACCACCTTGGATGCAGCTGATGGGCACTTGTCCGACAGCGCATGTTTCTCAGGGCGACCCTCATGACAAGCAACCAAAGCGACCCCACGTGCATTCAGACATAGCTACACCTTCATTTTTGGTCACATCAACCAAAACCTGGATAAATTCTGCAGCTACCAACGTGACAAAAGACTTGCAGGCTTAACAGTCTTACGAGTAGCTGCCATTCGAGAGCCACATGGATGCCTTGTTGACACATTCTGAAGCAGGTTTTCAGCCACACCACAAAATGACACGTCGCTTCCTTATGTCTAAGCTAGATATCGTTCTTCTGTTGGTGGGCATCAACATGCTTACGACATCTCGCGGACATCCATTTTGCTGCTGTCCTGTCGCAATGCGGACAAGTCAGCGACAATCGTTGCTGCCGGTCTCCAAAGGCTTGGGCGCACGCAGCAGAGCTCAAAGGGACAGGCTGCAGTCACCACGGGGAGGTTCACAGAGCCAATAAGCGCGACCGTGATGTAGGCAGAGCAGCCGTCCACGTGCAGCTAGCAGCTAACCCCTCATTGCCACTCCAAGAAGAAAAACTGGCTGTAACGCCAGCGGCAAAGCCGAAATCCAGAGAGATGAAGGCCACCGGCGGATGACCTCACCAGCTTGTCCTGTCTCTGCCCAGAGCCAGAGGAAAGCCGCGTGTTCAAGGAGGCTGCCCCTGGGACAACCTGTAGGAGTAGCCTGTGGACGTGAACTCGGTTGGCGTGCCCAAGCAAGCATGAACTCCACAACGTCCTCTGCAACCTTCGCCACGTCGGCCACGGCCGCTTCGAAGATCCTCCTGACCGAGGAAAATTTGGTTTAAGTGGGGTTAGGGCGGTTGGGGGTCTCGCTGCTGAACAGGGAGCCTCCGGTGTCGTTGCCGTCTTCCGCCCCAAATCCATCTCCTAGCATGAGGGAATATGCAGAAATCCGGGATGCTTGATCTGTCGCTCACTCTGGAGTCTTACAGGCTCTCCTTCGGCACCTGCGACGCCGTCTTCGACGACGGCCACCTCCGTCTTGAGACTCTGACTCCAACTCCTCGTCCTCACCTTCGGACCCTACCAACTACACTTGACGACACTTTTACGCAGGCACCTCGAACAAAATCTCCAGAATAGCCGTTTTACTCGGTATTTACAGCACTCAGTACCTTCGTGATTTCGGACCATCGTCTGTGCTCACCAAACCTACTTCTGGACTTTGCGAACCCGACCTCAGCAAAAACTCGAGAGTGGGTGGAGGGAAGCTTTTCGGGGATGATCACGACACAATTTCGCACACACCCCTCCACACCCTAGTGCACACACACCGCGCACCCTTAAAGCTCAGACCTCGGTCAAAACTTTAAGGAGCTCGGCCTAAGCCCATCTATAATGCCATCATCGCCTTCCACGCCTGTAGCAGGAAGGCAAAATAGACACCGATCACGATGCCCTCATCCACGAGCATTTCCAATGCTGCATTGCAGTTGATTCACCAGGGAGGAGGTCCCTGGCTTTCTGGCTGCACTGTCATGGACAACAACTGCATGGCCGCCGAAACCGACACTTGAAAGTAGGAGCGACGCGTGCGCGCATCATCACGTTCATCCTTCATTGCAGAGTAAACGCCGAGCTCTCTCCCCTCATCTCCTCCTTGATGGGCCAACTCGGGTGGAATGTCGAGGCCACGCCAATCTGTTGAACCAGGGTCTTCTGCTAACGCTGCCGCTACCGCTACTGCTGCTGCTCCTGCTACCTCGTCCTCTTCCGTTTCCTGTTAGCAGCAGACACAGTCCATGATCTTTAGGATGGTGATGATCAATCATGGCGAGGGTAAGGATGAAGAGCAGTGTCAGTATGATGATGAAGCCGAGAATGATAACGGCGACAGCATTGATTATCCGACGACGACGATGATGATGATGATCATAATGAATTTCATGATGACAATGCTGGCAACGACGCTGACGGCGACGATGGTGATTATAATGAGAATCGTGACTCGCGATGCCAAATACACCCTTCACTTCGAGGCCTGCTGTCTTAACCCCAGTACATCTGGTGCTATAAATCTCCCAGTCTGCATTTCTCGAGGGTAAACAGAACTCTTTGTAGAGGACTCTCTGAACCTCTCACAGTGGTATGCCCTGGCAGTGGCCCAAGATGTGGTCAAGGGGCTCGCCTGCGTAGGTACAGCAGCCGAGTTCGCTTCAACCGGCTACAGCTACGAGGCCCCAGGGAGCACATGCTGTAGGAGTTGACACGACGCTCGCCGATTCGACAATATTTGAGTTTAGACGTTGAGGGGTGTGTGCTTTGGATGCTAGGGGTCAGTAGGTGCATAGATACTTGCGTTTAGGAGGTGATGGTTTACACCTGTCAGACTAGTCATTTACTGGACAATGACAACGTTGTACTCTAGGCCGAGCTGATGGATGCCTGAGACCACGGTTGCCGTGGCTGCTGTTTCTTGCTCGTGCTCCCGCTGTGGCCCATCTTGTTCGCTTATGATGCGCTAGAAGTTGTTTCAGCACTGCTGATCTCATAAATCTGATAGCTTGATATCTTGATCAGCATCTTAGTGGGTTTGTCGTATGACCGTGGCTCCATTACTTCGCACCTGCAAAGGAAGGAAGCCCGAACAGGCGCGCGGAAAGCTTAGAAGACTCCTCTCACTTTTCTGTCAGCATCACGACAAGCTGGTCAGGGGGCACATGGCTCATGGCCACCCGGACTTTTTGACCCCACAGGTTGCGTGCACATTATCGGGTGTTGCTTCCTAAACAAGCATTTCACAACCGGATTTGTTGAAAGTCTGCGACTTAGCCTACATCTCCCTTGGCTGGCGGTGTCGGCTGCAATGCGGACGAATGAGGTATAGACAGTGCTGCAAAGCTGAGCAGCTGTGATCCCGACGATTTTGTATTTTAGTTACTCACATAAGTGCATCAATGCAAAATGCTGCCTCATTCCCTGCTCGTACGGCAGCGACGTAGTGTAGTCGGCCTGTGTCACATTGGAAGTAATTAGCAAGCGCCGCCAACTGCTCCCTCAACTCTTGGAGTTTCTGGTGGGGGAATGAAAAGGACCGGAGCCGCTCAGGCAAGATCTCGCGTGTAAAGTGCTACTGTCCTTGGCCGAATTTTTCATTCGCCGGTAGTCGAGTTGCCCGAGTAGGCATTGCCATCCTACTTTTACGAAAGCAATCTGATGGTTCTTGTCGAGTCTTATGCACCGCTGGGCTTCTGGTCGTTCTTGTTGTTCCGACTCTGGTCTTCGGGTTTGCTTCTACTTAGCCTAGACTTGTTGCAGTCCGGGACACTTGTGTCAAGCCTCTGGTCTAGCCCTGCCCTGCCCTGCCCCTGCCGGGACGTGGCTCAGACGTAAAGGACCCCCAAAGGGGGGCCCCATGAGGGTGGGGGGCGTGGACAACGCCCGGGCCTTGAGGGATTGGCCCTTCAGGTTTCGGGCGCAGCTGCTCGAGTTTAGGATCCATTGAGCTCTTGACTTGGCTTGTGGGTTCTACCTCTTTCGCAAGCAGTCTAGGCTGCTGCAGTGTCCAAGGCCACTTGCCCTCCCAGATGTCGGAACTACTTCAGAACTGGCTGAACAACGAGGCGTGGTGTGCAGCTTTCCAGGTTACGTAGAGGGAGGTCAAGCTTTGCTGCTCAACATGGGCTTGAAGGGCTTCTGCACCTCAGCCCACGACCCGGTGACCCGATGCCCCCACTCACACCATCACCTGACTCTGACTGAATCCAAAAGCACGCTTGGCCCTTCCTCCGCTGTGCTGTAGTTGAGATCGGGTATCAACCCTATGGCCAAACAGCAAGGTCTTCAATCCGATGCCTGCTGCAAACGAGAAGATGAGCTCTGCACATTGTTCAGAACACTCATAAAGGCTGCCCGACAGAGCCATCTGTGTCTCTGTCTGTATATATATATATGTGTATATGTATATATGTATATGTGTATATATATATGTATATATATACACAACATACATACATACATACATACATACATACATACATACATACATACATATCTACATACCTACAAATCTATCTATCTATCTATCTATCTATCTATCTATATGTATATACATACACACACATACATAAATCTATCTATCTATCTGTCTGTCTGTCTGTCTGTCTGTCTATCTATCTATCTATCTATCTATATGTGCGCGTGTTTACGCGCCCCGGCAAATCAGCAAGATGCTTGTAACGATCCAATGCATCACGGCCATGCCCGTTGTCATAACCCGAGATGATGCCCAGCTGATGGCCATTGCTAGCGCGTGGTGGTGGCGGCGGTGGTGGTGGCGGTGGTGGTGGTGGAGGCGATCGCTCTCGGTACCGTAACCCCGGCCCGCATCACCCTCAAGTCAACCTGACCCCGTAGCCGCCGTGGCCAACGCCCGGCTCGAATGCTGGAAGCTTCTCCAAGGCCTCCCTCGTCCCACGCCTCATGCAACTGTGTCCAGGTCGGCCTGTCAACAAATGTCTCCAATTTCGAGAAGGCGCAATGTTGACGGCATCCTCGTTTGCATGGCGTTCAGAATCGTCGGAGCACATGGGTGGCCGAGAAGGTCAAGGCCCTCAACCACAAGCCCTGTAGGATGGTTCAAACTGAAGAGGGCCCCATTTCTTAGCAGCAGAATCATTGCAGAACAAGAATTGAGAACTGGGACTGGAACAGGATGTTTTTGGTGCTTGGAAGTCCAAACTGTGATGAGGGCAACTTCCTATGGATCATGTTCGAAAATGGGTGCATGCCAGCTAGCATCAAGAGAAGCAGGACGGTAATGTTTGGCACAGTATTCTTTGTGTCTTTGTGAAGGTTTGGGGCTTTTGAGAAACATGTGAAGGGTTCCGTAACAAAACTATGCTTTGCCAGCTTTCCGTGTAGGTGCAATCATCTGGGTATCGTGAAGGTTTTCTCGCCCGTGATGCTGTCAAAATCCTTGGTCAGCGGTCCTTCGCAAAGTGAACCCACACACAATCATTGCTATTGTGGTTGCTGTTGCTATGTCTGAAGATCATTGCTGCCGTCATATCCGTGGCCAGAGGCGATCCTGTTATTGTGTTCACAGGACTGGGTCGTCGCAAGCAATCGTTGCGCAAAGGATGTGCAGGGAACACGCCGCTCATACCATGAGGTTGTCTCAAAGGACGAGCTTCTTCAAATCCTTTCTTGTGAATCCGAAATCAATGTCAGAACGGGGTCATGACTTTGTCACAGCTTTTGTTAAGGCTTGAAGGCGCCCCCTTGCGGAAAAATAGTATGCCATAACGCTGGTAGACCTTTTGGAGTCTTGTTTGGGCATTGGTCCCCGGTTTCGAACCCCCCTCCCTCCACTCCGACGCGAACTCAGAAACCATGCTTGATGGCTCCTTGGTCCTAGGACTTCGCATCTGGCTACCTCTTCGGCGAGATCCTGCACAAGTTTTGGCAGGCCCGAGATCGACACCCTGAGCCCTGAGCAAAGCCCCGAGACATACTCCTAGCCTCGATTTAGGGTTTAGGGTTTGGGGTCTTCGGGTATTTTGTGGCGTGACCTTGAAGGCAGAAGGCAGAGATGCCAGAAAAGAAGTGGGATAGAATAAGGCAAACTCTGAGAACCCTATCTCCACCCAGATCCCGAACTGCGCGGCCCAGAGCATGAGCAGCTCCAAAGGTAACTCCGAACCCTGCGAATGCGAAAGCATCCCTGGAAAGGCAGATTCGGAGCAGTTTCAGAACAAGAGCCTTGCTTCGCACGATTAGAGGGGCTGTAGGCTCTTCGATAAACACACGAGGCACCTGTTTTGAGGCTAAGTCTTCAAGGTTCAAAGGTGAAGTGAGGGCTTTCTGGTTTCACTGTTGGGCTCGTTGGCGGCTTCTCGGACGTCTTTTTAGAATTGACGTCGCGTAGTTTGCAAGCTTCCGTTTGAGGATCTTCTTCGCTCAAGGCCTGTCCGTCAGCTGTACAGGAGCTTTGCTGTGGGGATACGGATCCGTGCCGTCAGACTTCGGCTTTGGCTTTTGAAACGCCAAGTTCCATTGCATCGACGGTTCAAAGGCTTCCAAGCCTTCAAGCCGTGCCCTAAACCTGAAAGGGAGAAGTTCATAAGTATTGAAGCCCTGAAGTCCTGTGCGCAGAACCCTCAGCCTGCATCCCCGAGTGTCCGAGCCCAGGAATTCACATCAAGCGAAAATCGCCAACTTTAAGACGCTGGAACCTATCCTGAAGGTGGGAACCTAGTCTCCTTTACAGACGGGGAGGGTCCCAGAGTTTCAAGTTTAAATCATTTTGAAGTGTTGGGTGGGTCAGGGTCGGATTGAGAGAAAGCAAGTTCAGTGCCTTGGCTGAGAGGGTTCGAAAAGGCGTTGGGTTCAAGGTTTAGGGTTTAGGGGTCTGTCAGATCATTGGGATCGCTGAAATGTCAGGAAGGGTGTTTCCATCGTGCAGCGAGGTATTCCTGAAGGCCGACAGCAACTTCCGGTCTGCTGCTAAAGCCGACTCCGCAGACTAGCCATGCATGGCTTTACCCCAAACCACAGAGCCACTAGCCAAAGCCCCTCGCACTTCTGAGCCGTTAGCCTAAGTCCTTCAGCGGAAGGCGTTGGGCATCAAGTGCAATGCCACGCTGATCAATGCAGCCTGCTGCCTCAGTGTCCTGCGAATTAGGTCATGGGGTGTAGGGGAGTGCTGACCTTCCACAAACCACGGACATAGACAGTGGCTCCAAGTGACCTAACTGCCCACTATCCCCCTACGAACTTGATCAGCTTCGGTTGGTCTTTTCGAAGCCCGAGAGGAGGACGTCGACGGCCTTGAATTCTTTACTTGGCGTGGGGCATTGAGAGCATGAGCATTTGGGCTCAAATTCTTCGAAGAGCGAAAGCCAGCCCAGCAATGACTTTCAAGCATCGTTCACATGAAGTGAATCTCAGGATTATTGTTGGCGACAGTGCTAGCTTCAAGGGAATCGACATCTGGAGCAGCCCCAACGGACTTGGCACAGGTGATGAATGGCGAGCGCGGAGCGGCGTTGAGGCATTGGCATAAGTTTTTTTTTGGTGGCACTCAGTGCGGCCTTATTGGTCATCTTGTGGTACATTTTGAAGAATGTCAGACAGCATTTGGCATACAGCGCCCTCTTGTTGGAGGCCGTCTGAGGGACAGGGCTTAGACGTATCTTAGTGACCTGGTGGTGAGGTTCATCTGGAATATTCCTTATTCCTACAGCTCCAGTGTAGATGAGCTGCATGAGCAAAACGCCAACGAAGATCGGCGGACTATCTGTCTGACTCGTCATGTGCCAAGGTTTCCAGGCCGCACAGAGCCTGACCTAGCTTTAGTTCTGAACCCCACGGCAGGCTCCTCTACCAGCTGAAAATGGCATCGGAGAGGAGCGGTTTTCAGGTTAAAGGTGCAGGGTTTCAGGGTGGAGGGGTGCGGAGAGGCGAAAAGATGGGCTTCCTACGAGAACTAGGTGCCTGGATGGAGCCGGAGGTGCTACTGTATGCGTAGTAGACTTACTTCCACCGGCTTGCATGGTTTGCGCTTCGGGGAACGTGCTGGGACGATGCGATAGGACAGTAGAGCCAACATTTCATGACGTTTTGTCCTTCCTACCGTTGAAATCTAAACTCTATCATGCCAAACCTGAACGACACAATCCCGACCTAGACACTAGTTATACTATGGAATTATGGAAGTCAATCACGCTAAACGACCTTCCAAGGCCTCGTTGCTGAATCCTGCAGACAGGTCTGGTATTCAACGAATGATTATCGCATTATAGGCTCACCTAGGTCTGGAGGGATCTCTCTTGTCGGCTTGACCATCATGATGGGAGTTCAAGCAAGCTGTGGGCTTGAATATCGGTCCAAATCAGTATGGCCCATGGTCCCTTAAAAAGCATGCACCAGCCAACTTTTTAAAAGATTGCTTTTGATCCTCTGACAGGAGCGAACGACCGATCCTGGCTCTGCAGGCATCGTCGCTGGAGACGCAGGTGCTTGGTTGGATGTCTGCGTTTTGTGTTCAGATGTCGGGCTTATCAGGGTGCTCGGGGCTTGAGTCAATTGGAGTTCTGTATAGTGTACAGAATCCTGAGATTCTCTGTGTCGTGGGTGTTAACCTGTTTGATGCTGTAACCGGTTGCTTCTGGTGCTTACGCCACTCATGCGAAGCCTGCAGGGCGAGGGTGTCGTGCGTGGACTTTCGGGTGATTATCATCATCATCATCATCACCATCATCATGATCATGATCCTCATCATCACCGTCACCGTCAGCATCAGCATCAGCATCAGCATCAGCATCACCATCGCCATCACCATCAGCATCAGCATCAGCATCAGCATCAGCATCAGCATCAGCATCAGCATCATCATCATCATCATCATGATCATCATCACCATCATCATAACGTCGGACCACCACCACCACCACCACCATCAGCATCACCATCGTTGCCCTCATCATTCGCACATTTTCCTGTCACCGGCATCATGATCAGCATCATGGTCGTCCCCCTAACCACTGTCAGCAGCATCATGACGGTCATGGACAGCCCCACAGTCGTGAGATCCTTCAGTGCTGCTAGACTAGCTGCTAGTCATCAAACTATCACCATTCATCATCATCGGCGTCACCATCACCAATATCATCATGATTAATGACATCATTCATATGCTTCTTCTGCTTCTTGTACGTCTTCTGCATTCGTCATGATCGCCGCATATTGGTCGTCAGGAGACTGAGGTCCCAACCAAGCCCCCAAAGAGAGCCGGAGATCAGACCCGAAGCTCTGAAGGCCAGCGCCGGCTGGCCGGGCGCCTCCACCAAGGTGGCTAAGGGGAGGGTTCGGCTTTCAGGCTTTCAGGTTCAGATCATATTTGCTGCTGCTGCTGCTGGCTACGGCCATCATTCTGTGCTTGGCCTCTGTTCGTCTTGATCTTTCCAACGGCAGTTGGTCATGGTTGCTATCATGGCACGGATCCTATTCACACGGTTCTCACGATTGCCTTGAATACAATGTTGGCGCTGGTGCTCAAAGTCTTCGGTGTTTTGAACCTTTCATTGAGATCTAGTGAAGCTCCAGGTGAACCTCAGGGTTTCCTCAAGGCACAAACACAATCGCTGTCGCATTGCTCTCTGAGCTCATTCAGAGAGTCGTGGGTTTAGGGCTGGGATGCCGGGCCGGGTTTCCTGGCAGGTAAGACAAGCCCGCATGGAGAAGCTGACCCGGAAGTTCGAGTTGGAGAAGTTCCGTGCTCAGTTGGAGGTGCTGTCTACACAGCAATCCGAATCGATGCAGCTTGCAGGTGTTATCCGAACTCTCTAGGACTGAGAGGAATCCTGAGTGCCCCCCCAAGCCCAAACCCCAGGCGTCACGTGCTGAACTACTTGAGCATGTGTATGGTCGTGGCTCTGACTGTTGCTGCCATCTGTTTTTGCTGTTCTGTTCTTGTAGTTTTTGTTGTGTGATAGCTGTTTGAGCCGTGAGCACTGCTGTCTTGCATGTTCGCTCTGAAAGCTTAATGCTCATGGGGTATCCCGGTATGCCTTGGGTCCTGAACTAGCGGCCCGGCCCCTACATCTCTCGAGGCACAAGCAAGAGATTGTGGCTTACGAAATGGACGTCATCGAGCAGGCGCGAACGACACTCGTGAGACGGAGCCTAGAAATGCTCCGGAAGGTAGGGGTTCTCGGATGAGATAGGGTGTAGACGTCGAACTCCCTTCAGGCTTTTGTGCGACTTGCTATCTCCGTAGTCGAGCCAGCAGGAGCTCTGCTCATGCTCTTGCCCGGACTTGTAGGCGCTTCACGCCCCTACACCCGAAGCCGGAGCTTGAAGAGGCCCACGTGGAGGAGCAGCGCCAGATCCACCGCTTCAGCTTGCGCGAGCGGCTGCGACAGAACCGGGCGGGGTACTTTGATTGTGAGATTTAGCGGTTGCCTCGGTTTTCGAGCTGACTTCTATGCAGCAGCGTGGCTGTAGGACTATGTGTCCGTCTCATGACAGCCATCTAGTTTTTGGGACTCCATTGCCGATGGGGCGTGAACCCACCCACCTCTGAGGTTTTGAAGTTCAGAACATTCGGCTTACAGATGGTGGCAGTCCTGGAGTTTGAGCTTTGGACGTTGCAGGATTTGATCGTAGAGCTCTTCCAGGTTAAATTTCAATCCAATGCTCATGAAGGTCCTACATAAAGGAGTGTTTCTATTGTTTACTTGGACTGGTGCCAAACTTGGCACTGGAATGCTGATGCCATGGAGCCATTCATTCTTGCAAGGCGTTTTTGTTGCAGTCCTAAGTCCTAAGCTCAACATATCAACACCCATTTCCGGAGTCCACGGGTCGAGCCAAACCCTCGACAGTTCGCCAAACCCCGGTAAGCCCCACGCTTCAAGCTTTCTCTTCAGTGATGGTGATGGTGAGGTAATCAGGTCTGTCGAGGCAGGAGACCGGTGCCAGGCTGCCAAGGACGAGTGGGAGGCTCGAGGGCAGGAGCTCTGGCAGGAGAACATGAAGGCCGTCGTGTCGCTTCTTGGATCTGTAGACTCAGCTAGCTTTGCTTCCATTTGCACCTGCATGGCAGTTCTGCAGCTTCATAAATCCGTTTCCGAATCCGAGGTTCTCAATCCTTAATAAGGCTATGCCAGTTAGTGCACGAGATCTGTGGCAAGATTTCATGCGAGATCTCTCTGTCTCCACGTTTGCCAAATTTTCCTCTAAGCTCCGAGAAGCTATCTGTAATGTATGCTTACTGTGAAAGAAGGTGCTGTTGTCTACTTCCATCTGAGTACAGGTACAAAGCATGAGCTCGTATCCCGTAGACATGCAGCAGATATGAGCAGTCTTTTTCTCTGCAAGTGATGGGGCTGCATAGCCCATGTACAGACGCGAACATAGCCCTTGTTCATGCGAAACTTCAGAAGCCCTGTGGCATGTGCAGGTGCGCATGGCCAGGGAGAGTGCAGAGGCCCGGTTCAACGAGGTCGTTTTCAAGAAGCAGAAGGCGTGGTGGAGGGGGGGTCTCGGTTTCATGCCGAAGGGCCGAGGATTTCCGTGTTTACTGGGCTTTGACGGGTCAGTGCCTTGCTCACCAAAGACTACCCACTCAACTCCGAAACCCCCTCCGAACTGATGCAGATTGTCCCAAGCGAGCCTCAGCCTCGGCCCAGGAGAAGGACCGGCAGACGCGTTCCTTAGCCACCTCGGAGGTCCTCCAAGGTACGAAGGCGAGGGGCAAGGGACTTTTGGAGACAGGAGCATGCTCGACGCTCGGCTTCATGCGCAGAGGCTAAGCGGTTGTGTCTACATCTGGGGCCCCGGGCGCTTTGAGTGTGGCTCTCCGCAGTTTGCGATTAGGAAGGAAGAGAGCAGAGAAGACCAAAAGCTTTCGAGTTTTTTTAGGATCTCCGCCTTGGCTCTCTTCGGGTGTTGAGCCTCAGCTGCTTGAGCTTGTAACGGTTGTGAAACCGGGTTTCGACTGTAGCTCCAGCAGCACCCTGTGGCGACCTACCTCCTATCCGGTCCTAGCCTTCATGTGGCCAGCGGGCCCGGACTGAAATTCTCTTAAACCAACCGCAGTCCTACAAGCCCAAGATATGGATCTGTGTTTCGAGTACCATCTGTGCTTGAGAAACGTTTGTGCACCGGCCGGCGGCGGTCTGTTGAGGTGAAGATGGCTGTACAGCTTGTAGGCTTTTCGCGGTGCTTCGAGCCGTATCATGCGCCAGGACTTCGAAACCGGCTTGATCAGCTTGGGGCTCTCGCGGAAGCTGGAGGCCACCTCCACTGCTGTCGCGTTCGGCGTCCACTCCCCTGCGGCCCGTGCCCTTTGGTTGGCTCAGACTGCGTGGAGTGGAACTTCGGCAAGCAGTGTTGAACCTGCCGGAGCCGCTTCACACTAATCCTGGAGGTCGATCAGCATCAGAACAAGTAATACCAGCAGTACCACCGGTCAGAAACAGAGCAAGTCTGAGCGAGACAATTCTTCCTTTCTTTCTGTATGGTCATTGAATCTGGTTGACAGTCACACACAGAGTATCAACAACATGGACTTCGACGACCACGACATCACGGTTGTCACTGCTACTGCCAATACTACTACGACTGGCACTAGCACGAGTGCTAGCCAACATTGGCACCACTACCACTACAACCACTACCACTATAACCACCATCACGCCATCCACGACGACTACTACAACGGCACCAGCAGCCGCCGTTACCACCACCACAACAGCAGCAGCGGCGGCAGCGGCGGCAGCAGCAGAGCAGCAGCACCACCACCAAGAAACAACAACAAGCAACCACAAACATCGCCAGACAACAACAAACAACGCCAAACAACACCAAGCAACAACAAACAACACCAAATCGCCCTAAACACCAACAGACAGTAGCAAGCACCAACAGACAACAACAAACCACACCAAATAAGACCAAACAACAAGAAAAACACAGCAATAAGCAACACCAAGTCACACCAACAATAACACACAACAACAGACAGCGTCAAAAAATAACAGGCAATAACAAACAACAAGGGACAACATCACACGACACATACAACAGCTAACTATAGCATGCAACAACGACCGACAACTAACAGCAGCAAACAACTACAAACAACCACAAACAACAACCACCACAAACAACACCAAACAACAACCAACAACAACACACAACGCAACACAACAACCAACCACAACAATTTGCAATTGAAGGGTGCGCGAGCGGACTCCACGCTTGGCGGGCAATTACCGCACTGGCACTCAGTCGTGAAACCGATGTTGGATCGCGGTTAGAAAGCACGACTTATTGTCTCAGTATTGCTGCTTCTACGGCTACCGCTCTTTGTGGACCGATCCACGCTGTGCTGCCCCGTACTGTTTTCAGCCGACGAGCACATGAGGCTCTCTCTCATCTCTACCGAGCCGTAGCACATGAGAGGTTCGAGAGACCTCCACACAGCAGGACCACGGTCTGAGCGCGGAGCGAGTGTCCGGCAAGCACCTGTCAAGTCGAGTGTCGGCTGTCCGGTACAGGCAGGACTGTTGCGAGCAAGCGGTACTGCTTTGCACAGAACAGGACGGTGCTTACGGCGGCCTGTTCCTTTGCGCAACTCATGCTGAGTCAGTAGGCCGAACCATCAACGGACTAATGGCCGGCCAGAGGCCCCGCGGCAGGAGCTGTCAGTATTTCTAGTTCCACACAAGTTATTGTGACTGGTTGGTGAGCCAGAGGTGCCGTTGGGCTGCCCTGCAGTGTACAAAACACAGATACAAGGCTTGAGACGGCTTTGTCGGCTGAAGCTGCAATTTTTGACCGCAACAGTTGTGCAGAAAATTGACACGGCGGAGCACGAGGGGAAGCTTAGTCGAGCGCGCTTGAGCTCGGCCTTGCGAAGCAGTAAAAAAAGTGCAGCTATAGGGCTCAGGACGGCCCGCGGAGCTGAACAGGCCGGTTTCGGACCCAACTGTTGCAAAAAAAAGAGCACATAACCACCCCAACAATTCTCTAGTCGTGCCTGCAAGACCCTTAGCTTTAGCGTCAGGCTTCAGTATACCGAGGGGGCGCAGCTGAGACGGCTTGTGTTTTGCCAGTGTTGCTGGGCTTAGGGTTGGGAAGAAGCCTGAATCAGTAGCCAGTCGCGGGTGTGCAGCGAAAACGGTCGAGGCGTATTTCCGCAGCTCCTGCAGTTCGCCCTGTGGGCTCAGAAGATATCCCGCAAATCCTTAAGTTGAGCTTTGCAGGAGGGTTGCTAGGGGCGCAGCTGTTTCAGCACTTATAGGCGATGTACTGATCTCCGGCTAGGAACTTGTGCGCTCGTGCCTGGCGAGCTTGTTTGACTGCCTGTCTGTGCTGCGCCTGCTAAGGCTCAAGGGTGAGCTGCTCATCCGCTGAGGCGCCGGCCGGCAGTCTCTTGCTCCGCCACATGCTCTGGCCAAGGCTGTGTCAGGCTCCTCCGGCTTTGGCTTCGGTTGTTTGGGAAAAAAGCGTTGCGTGGCTCGTGAAAGCAACGCGTCCCAGTCTGCGGGGGACATGTCCCTTGTGATTTGGTCTCTGACCCAGTGCTGCGTGGTCGTGGCCTCCGACGAGCCTGCGCGGACAGCTGCTGGGCACGGCTTTGCCAGGCTTATAATGGAGTGAATATGCAAGGCCAGGTCCGCTGATCTTCGTGTTGGTAGGGGGCCACAAGCTGACGAGCAAGGGGATCGTGAGCCGCAAAAATGCCCCTCGGCATATTGACGCAGCTCGGTGAGCTCGTCTGCTGGGGACACTATGTGTCCGGTGTCACTCTTGAGCTGAGCGCGGCGGGCTGGTCGCCATGGGCGGAGGAGCTGCGAGGTTTTGAAAGCCACATGCTGGTCTCCTTCCGCCAGGGCCTGATCGACCTGAGACAGAAACTGTCGCACTCGGTCCTTCTGAGCTTGTTTGGCTGCTTGCTGATGGTGCAGTTCCTGTATCTGCGACGCTTCCAGTGTCCCCTGAGTCTCCACCACTGGAGCCGGCTGTGCCGTGGGATAAGATGGCGGCTGTGCCGTGGATTCCGAAACTATTGGGTGGGTCGCAGAGTTTTGGGATAAAAAAGCTGGACCGCCTGCTTAGGCAAGGAGTCCCATGCCGCGGGGTCCTGGCAGTTGCCTATGCGCTCACGGACCCATTGCCGCATGGCTTGCGAGGTGGCATCAGCCGATCAGCAGCGTGCTGAAGAAGAGAAGCCCATTGTTGCTGCCCCAAATGGCCAGCGTTCCATGACATGACACGAATCTTCCTGCTCTGCTGTCCTGCTCGCCTTGTTCTCGGCGCGGGCGTCGACTGGCCACGCTGTCCTGCCGGCGGACAATTTCCTGTGCGGCGGAGAAGTTGTGGGGTCAGAGGCTGTCCACGGTACGACACGGGAGATTTCTGCTGAATAACTCTCCTGCATGCTCTCTTGAACGAATTCTTGCGCAGAGTCGGAAAGTTCTGCGAGTGTACTGGTAGCAACGCCATCCACTGTTTTCGCCACCGAAGTAGCTCCTTCCACTGCGCGGTAAGTGGAAACCTGACCGCCTCCCCCATACAGCAATATCTTAAACAAAGGACAGGGGCCGGGAATTGGGACCGGGCAGACCAGACGCTCAGCAAAAAAGGAGGCACATGGCTCAGAGGGGCACAACTTCTTACGTAACCCTGGGGGCCGGGTTAGGACCTCTAGAGAAGAAAGTTGCGCCCAAAGCTCTTTCGAAAGCCTCTAGCTGCGCGGCCGCCTGGTCCGTGGAGGCTCCACCACCACCCTCACCACCAACAACAACAACACCAGCAGCAGCAGCAGCAACAAGAACAACAACAACAAGAAAACCACCAAGAGCAACAACACCAACATTCGCAACACCAGCAACAACACCAGCAACAACACCAGCAGCAACAACAGCAGCAACAACAATGACAACAGCGACAATAGCAGCAACAACAGCAGCAGCAGCAGCAGCTGCTGCAGCCGCCACAACCACAACAACAGCAACAGCATCAGTAGCAACAACAACAACAGCGACAACAACAACAACAACCACCACAACCACGACGACACGACAGGACACGACACGGCACGACACGACACGATACGACACGACACGACACAACAAGAACAAGAACAAGAGCAAGAACAATAACAAGAACAAGAACAAGAGCAAAAGCAAGAACAAGAACAATAACAATAACAAGAACAATAACAATAACAATAACAATAACAATAACAAGAAGAACAAGAACCATAACAAGAAGAAGAACAACAAGAACAACAAGAACAATAAGAAGAATAACAACAACAACAACAACAGCAACAGCAACAGCAGCAACAGCAACAGCAACAGCAACAGCAACAACAACACAAAGAACAGCAATAATAATGACTAGTCTGTTGCTGATCTCATCCTATATAGCAGCAAGAACAGT
>CAJNJA010015953.1:0-11543 GCA_905231915.1 Symbiodinium necroappetens | reverse complement strand
GGGGGGGGGGGGCAGATTTCAGCGCGTGCAGGAACCGGTGCTGGAGTAGATCATTCCGAATGACCAAAAAGCCCGAAATCCTAGTCCTATTCGGCTAAACTGTCGGCAAACCGTAAGCCAAGGAGGAGTGGCTGCTTGTACACAAATCCCAAAACCCCCAGGGCCAACAGCCAGACTCTGCAAGGAATGACGGGCATGCATAGCACCTAGACCTACGAGTTATACTCATATTTTAGGCCCTAAACCCTCGCGACAAAAGCGAGCCTAAATACGTGTTTATTTCTAGGCCTCGCTGTAATCTCAAACTCGGGTGTTGGAGGGCCGTGGTATCTGGTTGGGTCTCAAGCCTGCAACAGGACACCCCACACCCCGCACACACCTTCCACACCCAAACCGCGAACCCTAAACCCTAAATCCTGAACCACCGAAGAAAGTGTCCCGGCAAGTGCGACTGCCGTACATTTTTTCTCTACCTCTACCCTTCAACCCGTAGGATCCATGTACCTGACGAGGATATACTTTGGCCTTAAAGTAGTCCCGTTTGGGGTACTTGAAGGCCAGCGTCGACTGTGTGAGCACATGGACGCTTAGGGGGTAGTCCCTTCTCCGGATTAACCAATTCAATGGTTAGGATCCTTACACCGAAAAGCCAACTCGGGTTTTCACTGTTTGTCTACACTGCAACTATGTTAGAGCACCATAGCATTCCTACTCAGCCTAACCGCTAGATGGTCAGTAAAACAGGAGCTACATGATAGAGTACATACTAAACAGGGCCCAAGTGTGCATGTAGACACAAACAACATACCTGAGCCACACTCTGCATGCCCCAACCCGGAACCCTAAACCTATAGCTAGGACCTGGGTCCAACCCCAAACCACAAAAAAAACATTAGGATCCGGTTGTAACCAGAAGGTAGCGCCCGAAAAAGGGTGACAGTTCCGTGTGTACATAGAGTATGGATTTCTGGGTTGCTGCTCGGAAAAACCTGCTGTCTAAATCCTAAACCACGAGCCCTGAATCTTAAGCTCTAAATTTCAATCCCGAGAGCCTTACTTACGGAATAATGATACATGAGCACGTTGGCGAGCTCTACTGAAAGAGGTTGTCCACGTGGCTTGAGGTTAGAGCTCTGGAGTTAGAGCTTGTTAGGACCTTTTCTCTGTCACGGCCCTAAGCCCTAAACCCAAAACCCCTAAACCCTAAACCCCTCAACCCTAAACCCTAAACCCTTTTAAACCCCAAAACCAAAGATCCTGAAGTCCGAATTCACAAACCTCAAAACTCGCTCCGCCAGGTCACAGTCGCCAGATTCAACGGCAGACTTGCCATGGGTGCGCATCCATTTGTTTTTCTGGAACAGGCGTGTCGGGTTCAGGGTTTAGGTTTTGGTGACACTTGGCCATAAAGTCTTCAGGCCGAACGTATATGCCATAAAATGGACCCTTCTACCCCAAACCCCTATCGTACCCCTAACGTACCCTTATAGCACCCTTTAGATAAAGGTACATGGGCCCTTAAGTATAGTCGGAGTTAAGATTAGGGAGACCCTTGGGGATATAGACCCTCTCAATAAGGTCGTCCTTTTTAAGAGAGCCATTAGGAAGGGTCCCCTTTTAAGGGGTCTTCCTCATACTAGCCAGGTGCATTTCGAAAGCCCTGAACCCTAAAGCCCCAGACCCGCATAAGGACGATTAGTGCTGGGACTCTCTTTATCATGACTCTTAAGGATTGAGGCTATCGAGTTTCCAACTCGTGGGCTTCTACTGTAAACCCTCGTGGAACCTGGTGGGGCATAATGTAGAACGCTTAATAATTTGGCTTGGCCCATTATACTATAATTTTGATAAGGAGCCCCCAAAATAGTATAGGTAATTATTATAGCTTAGCGCTGGGGGTTTCGCGGCTTAGTTCTGTAAGGGTTTCGACGAGGCACCAGAGACCCGAGATCCGAATCAAAGCCCCTGAATCCCACCTGTGAGCCTAAGCGCCCTTAGAACCATAATACTACTACTATGCATAATATAAGTTAACACAATAGCATCATAATGAAACTAGTAGTAATACTATAACAATAATCGTCACAATAATAACACAAACGATAAATAAATAATAGTCTTAAGAATCCCTCAGAGTTGTATTGTTTTTAACACAGGAACTCCTAAGAGCACTAAAGTAAGTGAGCCACTGAACCCTCTGCGGTTGATGATAGAAATCCTGCATCACCTTAAGGACCCTCGACTATGGGAATTATGGTATATTCCTTAATATGGGTAATGCAGGATTTCTATCATCAACCGTATGCTCCATCGCACCCCATCCACCCAGTGCGGCAAGCGATGGAGGCTCCATTAAATGGTACTTGGCTTAGGGTTTCGGGGTTTAGGGGTTTAGGGTTCTTGGGGGTGTTCCTGGTAACACGCACACATCTAGAACATCGACAGATATCCGAGCCCGAGCCCTGATCCTTAAGCCTGCCAATCTCGGTCAATTCAACGAATGTGAATAGAGGCTTAGGGTTTTGAGCCTTTTCACGGTGGGTGCGGCATCGTCCAGATTTTTGGGCCGAGGGTGCAGTACAAGCATGGGCTATAGCATTTCGGGGGTCAGGATAGATCGGATTTCGGGTTTGGGGATTGGGCTTTACGGTTGGGTTTAGGGTAAAATCGTTTAGGCGTACTGTATGTTTTCCTGGAGAATCCAAATCGCAACTTTCAAAACAGAAGCTCAGCACATTTGTCAAACATCACAGGGCCCCGAGCGCAGACGGCAGACTTGTCGCGGAGGCAGGAGGAGGACGTTGATTTAAAAGAGTGAGCTATCGAAGAAGTTTGTGTGGACGCCGATGATGAGGGTGACACCCGAAAGGTGGCGGCGATGATGGTGGCAGTGCTCACAACAATGCCTTGAATGACATGGTTAGCTTTTCTAGAGGTCTTATATAGGGATTTCCGAAAATAGGGGACCCTAATATAGTACCCTAAATAGTAGGATCCTTATTATAAGGACCCCAAAATATGGTACCCCTAATTTTCGGAAATTCCCATATAGCCAGAATCCTTCCTCTTCACTCCTTGTCCCCAACCAAACGATGGTATGAAAGGCTTTCCCAAAGGCTCCATGTAGCCATATAGCATATACTTAGGCCTTAAATTAAAAGGGTTCCTTTATAGGTACTTTAAGGCCTATGTATGTACTTTGTACGTACATGGAGCCTTAGGGCCTTTGCCTTTGCACCCCAAGACAATACCAACACGCCAACACCAACACCTACTCCTTAGACGACCCGAGCCACTAACAATAAAAGCGGACAGAAATCATGTCATAAAGACAAATACAAATGCTTACAGGGTATTTTGGACCCTGAGCCACATCGACCCTGCAACCTCCCCCCCAAGAACCCTTACGCAACCTTTAAAAGGGCCCATAGAACCACTTAAACCCGAAGCCATACATTCCAAGGGGAAACCCTAAACCCTAAACCCGAAGCCATACATTCCAAGGGGCCACAAGCTTTCTGGCTTTTGGTCGCAGAGCAGCCTCCTTGGACAGGAGGGACCTTGTCTGCTCAGCACAGGACTTTACGACTGGGTGGCTTGTTTCGGGTTCAGCGGTATCGCCGCTTTCTCCCTGTTACGGGTGCGACCTACTATCAGCAAGCTGACATTGTGTTGCATTCAGTATTAAAGTACTACTGTCATTCATTGGGAGTTTGATACAACCCAATACCTACGAAACGGCTCCGTGGAATAGCAAAACCCCTCAAACTAACAAAACCCACAACAACAACCAACAACACGACCCTGCATCTGAACTTGCATCTCGATACTCGAAACGCTTAACCCTGGAATCTCAACTCAAAGCCCCAACTACACCTTTGGCTGAAACCCACCTCACTCACCTAACCTTGAACTCAAAGGCCTAAAAACCCTAAACCCCAAACTTCCTAAACCCGGAATCCTAAACTTCTTAACCCCAGACTTCCTGAACTCTGACTCCCCAAAAACTTCTTAAACCTTTATCACGACACTAAGCCCTGAATCCTAAACCTTACACCCTAAAACCCTAACCCCTAAACCCCTAAACCCAAAACCCTACGAGCCACTACCTACTCCTTTGCTTCTGCCCCGCTCTGCCAAGCCCTGACTTGGAGGCTCAGAGCAGGTAAGTTAGGTTTTTGGGTTTTGGGTTTTGGGTTTCGGGTGTAGGTTTAGGGAATCGGGTTTCGGGTTTAGGTTTTAGCTTTAGGGTTTAGGTTTAGGGTTTAGGGTTTCGGGTTGCGGGTTTAGGTGCAGGGCTTAGGGTTTAGGTTTAGGGTTTAGGGTCAAAGGGGTAAATGAATATAGGGTCCTGAGTCAATAGAATAGGCCTTCAGGATGAGAAGAGTAGGGTTGTGGGGCATACTATACTACAGATAATTCATGAAGCCCCGCCCCCCCCCCCCCCCCTAGAAAAANNCCCCCCCCCCAAAAAAAAAAGCATTGGCAATTAGTTAGGCCCCTTCTGAATATGGAGGGTCAGGCTTTTGCCGTCGACAGCCCCAATCCTATTACATTTAATCGCACCGTCCTCACGTCCTTAGCCTTTGCAAAGCCCAAGATAAACTGTTCAGGGTTTCAAGCCGAGTCACTGAATGAGTTCTTTGAACTCTGCGGGGTGCATCTCCCAATTGGGGAGGTTGAAATGAACCTTGGCTGGGTGCGCCCCGAAGCACTACATACTCAAGCCCCAGCGCGGCAATGCACTTCAAATGGTTCTACAAAGTCAAACCCTAAACCCTAAACCCCGGTTCTACAAAGTCGAAGGGAGCCTAGACAGTTGGACCAGCTGCGTCGGGCCTTCTATCATGAATTCAATGATGTAGGAACCCTAAACCCTGCAACCTGAGCCTTAAACCCCTGAACCCCTGGGGGCTCTGCTACAAATATTGGATGTCATGATTAAGCCTCATATATAAATAAAAACATAAACAACTATATACAAATAAAAAATATAAATATAAAGATATATATATATAGAGAGAGAGAGAGAGGATTTCGGTTCCAGGAGCCTGGGCTGAAGAGACTTTACATAAGAGAGTTGCATATAGGGACCTTAGCTATTAGATTCGGGTTTGGGATACGATGCTACTATGGTGTTTCAGGTTTTGGGGTATGATACAGTATAATGTTTCAGGTTTGGTCAGGATATAGTATACTGTGTTGAGGACCACAAAGGAGCATTATGACTTGTAGAATGTTTGGGCCAGGCAGGCTGCATTCGGTCCGGGATGAAGGGGCACGTCAATCGCCTGACAATCCCAGTGAGGTGTATGTGATCCAGCTCAGCCATCCCCCCGCACCCACCCCAGCTCCACCCCCCTTTACCCAGGAAAAACGAGGAGGAGGAGAAGAACGCGGTGAAAGGCTTCTCTAAGGTCACCGAAGGTCCTTCGAGGCCAGTTGGAAGGCTCTGGCCGCCTGGATTGCTACGAGTCTTTGCTGAAAGCCAACCCGCCCACCGATCTGCATGGGGCAGCTCGCTCAAGAGGATTTCGGGGCGTAGGATTGATTTAAGGACTATAAAATGGGGTTTATGAGATTTTGGGTTTGGGGTTTGGGAGCGCGCCGACAGCTGAGGAAACCTAGATGCGTTTATTAAAGGCTCATAAGGTGTAGTAAGGGCGCAGACGCCTTGTGCAGGGATCACAGAGCTCATGAGAGCTACAGCATTTCTGAAGCTCCAGGTATGCAGATCTATTTCGGGCGTGCAAGGTTGCGGGCTATTGCCAGGTTGAACCTCGCCCCCGAGACGGGTCAGTTTTGGGGTTTACGTGGTTTAGCGTCGAGATGTGGGAATGTAAGGAATAGGATGATGGGTTTACAAGCCACCTAGTTAGACCTACCGAAAACTTCCGCAACAAAAATGGAGGTTCCGTGCTTCTCGGCATGGCATGTGAGGTCTAGGACATCCGTCGGTACCCGTTGAATGGGAGCCCCGCAACAAAGACACCATGAACCCTACGCGTTAAACCCCTATCCTACCCCTCACCCATAACAGCCTAATCCCCAAAGCCACTAAACCATAAACCCGGTAACCCGAAAACCTCCATCCGAAACTGACACAAGAACTACGCCCCAGTACATACCCTCCCTCAAAACCTACGGTCCGAATAGCGAAGGCTCTTCGTAAGGCTCTAGGATTTTCGTCTACATGCAGGGTTCATCGTTGTAGGGCTTCGGGTTTCGGGTTTGGGGCTCGATTGAATGTTAGGGTTCAGTTTTTAGGGTTTAGGGTTTAGAGGGTTTAGGGTTTAGAGGGTTTAGGGTTTAGGGTTTAGGGTTTCGGGTTTAGGGTCCAGGGTTTCGGGTTTAGGGTCCAGGGTTTAGGGTTTACAGGGACGTGTCCTAGTGCAACAGGGTAGAGTGGCGATACTTACAAGGGACCAAACATGACGATTACGTTCGGTGTATGCGTTACCGTACCTGCATTCATTGCCTATATTGGGCCCCAAACCCTAAACCCTACATTCCTATAAAGGATTCCCTAGATCCCTAGACAGCCTAGGCCTAAGTTCCTAAACCCTAAACCCCTAAACCAGAAACCTTAGACACCCCAAATCCAAAAGCTTAAGTTCCTAAACCCTAAACCCCTAAACCCCAAACCCTAAATTTAAACCTTAGATTCCCTAGTTCCCTAAAAACTCGAAGTTCCTAAACCCTAAACCCCCTAAACCCTAAACCTTAGATTCCCTAGCGCTTCTCGGAACCCTAAACCTCCAAGAGGCTCACGCAACACACTCTGGACTTCAGCATCTCCTAAGGGTCCATGTGCCTTTAAAGGGCGCCTTTTAAGGGCTCCATATTCAAGGTTTAGGGTTTGAGGCTTAGGGTTTGGGGATTTGGGTTTAGGGTTTGAGGTTTAGGGTTTGGGGATCTTGGGTTTAGGTTTTGGGAGTTTAGGGTTTGGGGATCTTGGGTTTTAGGTTTTGGGAGTTTAGGGTTTAGGATTTGGGGCTTAGGCTTAGGGTATCAGGGTCCATGTGCAAATGTAGTATATACTTTGGCCCGAGGGTACCTATATACCCACTACATTAAGACCTAGGTATGTGCTATGTGGGTACATACGTTTGCCAGTGTTCTGGACTAAGGTTAACGGGACTAATCCCTTAGTGTCCATGTACCCAAAATTGCACATACTCTTTAATCGGTCAAAGTATACTACCATGGACCCTGAGAGAATGTTCCAGCTTTCTCGCTTCTACTGGGCAGCCTTGCGAACATTTTTCCGAAGCCTAAACCCTAAACCCGAAACTCTAAACGGCAACCAAGAAGCTTCTCTTTCCAAGATGCTGTCTACGATGTAGCTGTTTAAGTCTGCCACCTGGAGCAGGGTGTAGGGGTTTTAGGTTTCGTACGACTTCAAAGACTTGGGTTTAGGGCCATCTTTTGGGGTTTAGACTTACCCCCTAGTCTCCGTTGTTGTTCCTTTTTGGCGTTACCTTATAGGATCCTAGATACAAAACTGGTTAAACCGAAAACAAGGAATTACAATGGAGACTACAGGTAGAGTTCACAGCTCAGAAGGTAGGGCTGGCATGTTGAAAATTTAATATCGGCATCAGCTGCGGCTTTCAGCTCTGCACTGCTTGGGAACCAGGCTTACGATAAGGGTTTTCTGCATAGTGGTAGAGTCGTAGAAAGTTTTGGTGGTGATGCAAGTTGTGGTAGTGGCAGCAGAATGCTTAGTAGTCCCAGTCGTAGATAGAACTGATATTACTATATATAACCCTGATTACGACTGGCGGCACTGTAAGTAATATTATCATCAATAGTCGTAGATGTTGCTGTAAATATTGCTGCATGCCCCGGCCACCTCCACCTTTGCGTACTCCATGTCTTCCCACCAGTGGACCTGTCTCATCCGGGGTTGAGATATGATCATCCTCATCCTATCTCATCCTACAAATGGATCAGGTGGCGTGGAATCCCAGCCAAGAGAAAAGCTTTTGGCTGTCATCTAGGGGCCTCATAAGCCTTCGCTGGCAGAATCAGGCTTTGGGCCGTAATATTGCTTGGTATTTCCGTGTAAGAGAGACGCGAGAGAGAGAGAGAGAGAGAGACAGAGAGTGAAGGAGAGGCTCTGTAAGAGGGTCAGGGTTTCCTAGTAACACCGGGGCGTTGCATCGCAGCATACACTGAGCACGTTCAATGCCTGACCGACTAACCCTACTTGGAGGTTCATGGGTAGTTATACGTACGGTTTTAAGTCGCTTAATATGGGTAATAACTATAGTTACCCCTGCTATTTCAAATTAAAAACAGTCCCCTAATATGGGTTATAGCTACAGTTACCCTAATTATAACCCCACCTATAACTACCCAGGAACCTCCAAGAAGAGCCGAATCCGCATCCGTTCCTGGAAAGCCTTCAGGGATGAGGCTGGGAGGTTGAATAATGTAGGGGCCTTAGTAGTTAGAATAGGGTTTTGGGGGCCCAGTATACTATACTTCCAATACGGAAACCCCCCAAATAATGTAGGCAACTACTTACTAATTCCCCTATATTATGTACGATGATCGTCAAACCTGCCCGAAAGTCAAATATCATAAATTTCGCGCTGAGGCACATTGCAGACGAGGAGGTAAATGCATGCCTGCGGCGTTGCATCACAGATTCTTAGCAGGCGCATCTGCTTGGAATCGAACACCCTGTCCTTGTAAGCTCAACTTATTCAGACCGCTTCGGCAGACTTCGCATCTACTCCGGACAAGTGGGGCAGGGTCTTGTTCAGAAAACCAACTCTCCCTACGTACATTTGTATACAAATCTATGTTTGTTTAGTTGTTTATTTCTCTGCACACAAACCTATGTGTGTGTCTATGTATGTACGTATGTATGTATGTATGTATGTATGTATGTATGCATGTATGTATGTATGCATGTATGTATATGTGTGTGTGTATGTACGTATGCATGCATGCCTGCATGTATGTATGTATGTATGTATGTATTGTATTGTATTGTATTGCATTGCATTGCATTGCATTGCATTGCATTGCATTGCATTGCATGTATGTATGTATGTATGTATGTATGCATGTATGTATATGTGTATGCAGGAATCACATGTGCTGCAAGCATTTCGTCATCGACAAGAGGTTGTAAACTCATCTGCAAAACGAAAGACAGGAAAGGCATGAGCATCGCTCTAAGCGCTGGTTACGCTGGTGCTCCCGCAACTCCCGAAATGACCTTCAGAGCTCAATGAGGTTAAGTTGCAACCCTCAACACATAAAGCCCTAAGCCTAAACCCCTAAACCCTAAACACCACCTGTAGTCTCCATTGCAGTTCCTTTCTTCGGTTTAGCCACAATTGTATTCTGGATCCTGTAAAGTAACCCCAAAAAGGAATTACAATGGTTGCAGGTAAGTCTAAACCCCAAAAGATGGCCCTAAACCCAAGTAGTTGAAAATCCTATGAATCCTAAAACCTAACCCCTTAACCCTAAACACTACGCTGTGAGTCATCTCCAGGCGGGTAAAAAGAAGCCGATGCAAGGTGTCTAATGGCGAAGCCGCTGTCATCCGTCCTATGCTACTCCCTGTGCTCACCGGTTTCAAGGTTCAGGATGTTTTCAAGGGCTCTTTTCAAGGTTTAGGGTTAAGGGTTTAGGGTTCAGGTTTTGCGGGGGTTGGGTGTGTGTGCAGGGAATCCCTGCAAGGAAACCGCAACCTATCTGGGGATTCAAAATACTGGGGGTTTGTTCTGCAGAAGGGTCAAGCTAGAGGGAACTTAGCTCAATGTACCGCGGCTCTCAGAAACTTGGGTGAAAGAGGACCAGAGCATGATGCATACAACCACGTTTCGTCTAAACACCCTGAACCTTGCTCCTAAGTCGAAAAGCTACGACGTATGTCTTGTTACATACATGTGTACGCAGCTAAACCGACAATCTTACACCTATATGGTGGGTTACTGGGCCCTGGGCAAAGGAGTGCTGTAAGGCTTCTTTGCACACGAACCCACACCACAGGCAATTGGGCTGGCAATAAGGGAGAAGGCTTTCCAACCTGCAGCCCTTCGCATGCCAAGCTGCACCAACACCCCACATGTCGCATCCTGGAAAGGTAACTTGTGGAAGCTAGATCTGAATGTGTGCCAGGGGGGAGCGATCCTAAAACCGAAACTCTGAACAGTCAGCTTCCTAAGGTCTCTCGGCAAACCCTCCGCCCTGCCGAAAGCCGAAACCCACAACTTTCTACAGGGTCATCCGAGGATGCTCAGAGATTTCTTCATACTGGGAGGAGCAAAGCTTTGGGGCTCCGCACTTGTGTTCTGCAGGGACAAGCCGGGTTGCAGGATAGTCTACGGGCTTTGGGTCCAGGGTCTAGACGGTTTAGGGTGTTGAAATTTCGGAGTCTAGAAGAGTTGCTTGTTCTTGCCGGATTTCTGCGAACTCCGATTTGGTGTCTTGAAGTCTTAGGTACGTAGGATGTAAGTAGCCGAAAACCGCGCTGGCTTCTAGCTTGCTGGAGATGTGAATGCATCACCATCATGCCTCAGTCAGTGGTAATGCAACTAGGTACACAGGCCAGCTGAACACATCTGGAAGAGCGCCCAAAGACGATCAAGCCAAGCAACATAACCGATTCTGCACCCCAACTACTGTAGTAGCTTGAGACTCGAAACCATTCGACAGAAACGTCCGTGAAGTATGAGACAAATGAAAACCCTAAACCCTAAACCCTATTTCTAACCGGCCGCCTGAGGACAACCAAGGAAGGTCTGAGGACAACTACGGTTGATGATCGAAATCCTGCATTACCCAGAATAAGGAATATACCATAATTCCCATAGTTTAGGGTCCTTAAGGTAATGCAGGATTTATAACATCAACAGTATGCAGACCTGGAAGAAGCTATCCATAGGATCCATTGTAGTTGCCTTTGGTGGTTGAAAAATGTAGTTAGGATCCTATAAGGGTAATCCCAAAAGGAACTACTGTGGAGTTCTATGAGTGCAGAAAGCTGTGCAAAGAGCGAGCACATGCGAATACCCTAAGACACCCTCAAGACTCAAGTCTGCAGTTGCCCATGCCCTAGTACATTTTGGGGGTTATCTTAGTTTCCGATTATAAGACCCTACACATAAGAAAAGGTCATCCAAGAAAGGTGCTAGATTTAAGCGTTTGGTAGTGTTGAGGATTTGGGTATCCAGGTGGTTTCTGCATCTGTGCTCTGGGCTTTTCACGGCTTATGGCAAAGCTTATGACTCATGACCGAAACTATCTGCCTAGTTATAAGCATTACCGGCATTTTCAGAGTACACCACCGAGGCCCGAGAATCGTCCCTCGGATTTGTGTTGTTGACGTTTTGGGATTAGGGTTTTGGGTTGAGCGTTTAAGATAGGGGGGGGGGTGCAGCTGATGATGTCCCACTCAGCTGGTGAATTCCAGGACACATGCTCCGCTTTGCTAAGCATGCTGAATAGCTAGGTAAAAGAGAGAGAGAGAGAGAGAGAGAGAGAGAGAGAGAGCGCGAGCGAGAGCGCGAGCGAGA
>CAJNJA010015951.1:0-11544 GCA_905231915.1 Symbiodinium necroappetens | reverse complement strand
CTGGTGTTCCTATTTGGTTCTATAAAGGTAGGATTGAAATGTAGGGTTTATTTGGGGGTTGTGTGTTGGGCGTGTGGGGTTCCCTAATATCGGAAAGCTCTGAGTTTGGGTTCAGGAACAAACCCTAGCCACCTAAACCCTAAATCCTAAAACCCTATAAACCCTAAACCCTAAAACCCTATAAACCCTAAACCCTAAAACCCTAAACCCTAAACCCTAAACCCTAAACCCTAACTAACCCCTATAAAAACCCTAAAGCCCTAAACCCCGACGCCTTCAACGCCGGGAAAGCCCCAGAGTTGACAAGAGCCCCAGGCATCCCACAAGGCCTCAAACCGTGAAGGCCTGAGGCTTGCAAGCCGCAAGGTTTAGGGCTTTAGGGGTTTTAGGGCTTTAGGGTGTTAGGGTTTTAGGGCTTTAGGGTTTAGGGTTTTAGGGTTTGAGGGTTTTAGGGCTTGAGGGTTTTAGGGTTTAGGGTTTAGGATATATACGTGTTTCAGCCCCAATCCTTATCCCCCGAACGCCTTAACCAGTGTTCCTAAACTTGGAACCCCTAAACCCTAGACCCTAAATCCCTAGACCCTAAACCCCAAACCCCCTAAAACCCTAAACCCCTAAACCCTTATAAACCCCAAAGCCCTAAAGCCCTAAAGCCCTAAAACCTCCCGACAGCGCCAGGCCAAGATCTTTGTCGTCGACGTAGAGGTGGGCTCCTGGGCGGCGCGTGCCTTGGCGGAGTTAAGCGAGATGGGCCTTTTGGGTTCCTTTGGTATGGGGTTTAGGGTTTTAGGGTTTAGGGTTTTAGGGCTTTAGGGTTTTAGGGTTTAGGGTTTAGGGTTTTAGGTTTTAGGGTTTAGGGTTTTTACCTACAGTCTCCATTGTATATAGTTCCTTTTTTGGGGTTTAACCTTGTTCATACCAAGGATCCTATAAGGTAGCCCCAAAAAGGAACTACAATGGAGACTCTAGGTAGGTCTCCTTTGACGAAGGTTCTCTTTAATTTAAGGGGCCTATGGCCTGAACCCCAATCCCTATATTTTAAGGGTTCCTTTGAAGGGCTCCTTTTAAAGGTTACTTCAAGGGCTCCTTTAAGGGTTCTTTTCAGGGTTTGGGGTTGAAGTTAAGGAGAAGCATTACGAGATCTTAACCCTAAACCCTACAAACCATATGTTGGGCAGGGATACCGAACCCAGACCCAAACCCTAGACCCTGAACCCCTAAGCCCCAAACCCCTAAACCCTAAACCCTGAACCCTAAACACCAGACCCTGAACCCTAAACCCTAAACCCTGAACCCTGAAACCAGGGCATCCTCCCAGTCGTAGGACGCCTCGCAACGCGCCAGACCCTAGAGGCAGAGTGTCTTTAACCCGGCGACTCCCATAACCCCTCAATTTAAAGGAAACTACAGGTAGGGAGTTTTGGGTATATAGGGCTCCTATAAGGCGTCTATAAGGTATATAGACCTTCTATAAGGCTCCTATAACGGTAACTACCCACCTGAAAATGTCTTAGATCAATGAAGGAAGGCCCATTGGCGTCCTAGTAGTCACTGTTTTTGAAGGTTTTGGCGTTAAGCCGAATTCATGGCTGGGCTCCTAGAATGTAACCAAAAAGAAGCATAATTACAATGGATACTTGTTCCTTGAATCATACCAAAACGCCCTAAGCCTAGAAATAACTTCAGGAACTTAATGGAAGGTGTTGGGTCTCTGGGCGCCTGAAGCTACGCATGCTAACCTCCCTCGATCGAGGACAAGGAGTGGAGACTGGTGATCGTCTTCTGAAGGTCCTTCCGCAGGGCATTTTGCAGTCTGTAGGGTCTGAGTTTGTCTCGGGTTTAAGTGAAGGTTGGGGTTTTGGAATATTATTCGAGGCTGAACAGTCGCCTTTGTAGATCCTCTTGCACTTGTAGCAGACTCTGCCCCAGAACCGTATTCTTCTTCCTAACTCAAGGCGCTGTGGTAGGCCTTTTGGGTTCCCGCTTTAGGCCCTAATATAGCGGCCGTAGTAGTTAGAATAGGTTTTGGGGTATGTTATACTGTGTTTATAATAAGGAACCCCTCCCCAAATAGTCTAGGTAATTACTAAGGCCCGTGCATTGAACCCTAAACCCTGAAACCCTAAAGGGCTTAGGGTTTGGGGTTGGGTCTTGCAGGTGCAGGGCTGGTGGCAGTTATCCCGAGCTTGCCAGGAGGAACCCACAACTTGGGGTTAAAAGTTCAGGGTCTAGGGTGTTGGGGTTTGGGGTTTAGGGGTTTAGATTAGGGTGTAGGGTTTAGTACCAAAAGTGCACATGGAAGCCTGCAGGTGGATGGGACTGGTATCCAACAGCCTCTTTGCAGCAGAGGGGGGAGGGCAACACGGTAGCCAATGGGCTCCATAGTAGTTCCCTTTTTGGGGGGTTACCTTGTAGGATCCTAAATAGAAACCACAAAAAGAACTACTATGGAGCCTATGGGTATAGCCATAGCCTAACACCCTAGGCCTGTTATAAACCACAAAGCCTTATATAACCTTAACCCCTACCCTCTGAACCCCAAGCCCTTGCCCCAATATGTCTGAGCACTTGTCTCTTATAGGATCGAACCATAATAGAGCCCCTGAGCCCTAGGCCCACAAGCCACAAAAAAGGCTATGACAGAGGCTCCAGATATAACCCTAAACCCTAAACCCTAAACCCCTAAACCCTAAACCCCGACCATTCTGGCACCTGGGCCCCCAAAGACCTTCCTTATCAGGGTTTTTCGGTACCTACAGTTCCATAATACTGTTGATGATATAAATCCTGCATTACCTTATTAAGGATCCCAAACTATTCTTATTATGGGAAAATGCAGGATTTATATCATCAATCGTGGTAGTATCTATGTAGCCCTAAACCCGAAACCCTAAACCCCTAAACCCCTAAACCCCTAAACCCCTAAACCCTAAACCCCTAAACCCTAAACCCTAAACCCTAAACCCCTCTGGAGCCTCCTGGTATTTGGTATGACAGGTTTAGGCCGCCGGCCGCGGCTTCCGCCGTCGAACTGAAAGCCCGACGACTCCCAGCCAACCCCTGAGCCCCCTGAAGGCTGAGGCCTTAGGGTTTTGGGGGGGGTTTAGGGTTCGGGGTTTAAGGCTTAGGCTTTAGGGTTTTGGGGGGGGTTTAGGGTTCGGGGTTTAAGGCTTAGGCTTTAGGGTTTTGGGGGGGTTTAGGGTTCGGGGTTTAAGGTTTAGGCTTTAGGGTTTGGTGTTTCAAGCTTAGGGTTTGGAGGGTTAGTGTTTTGGATTTTTGCCTTTAGGGTTTAGGTTCTTTCTTGCGGGGTTAGGACTTAGGGTTTAGGTAGAGGTTTTAAGTGTGGTTCATATAATAAGGGTCAAGGGGGCTCGTAGGGTTTCCAGATGGGTTTCTGCAGGCTAAGGGCTCGTCATAGGAAGCTATGCGTGTTTTTGGAGGGGGTTTCCAGGGTTTTCATAGGGTGGGTAAGGTAGCTGGTAGGTTCTTCTTCTGGAACTGATATGAAGTTGCCATAACAACCTGCTTGTGGTAGATCAAAGTGAGCTCCTATGCATATGGTTTAGGGTTTAGGCGTCTGAACAGCAACCCACTTGGGGCTTCGAGGTGTCTGCGGGTTCTAGGGGCAGCAAACCAGGGTTTAGGGCTTAGGGCTTAGGTCGTGTGCAAGCTAAGGAGCTCGGAATTTCGGGGCTTTTGGATTTATCCCAAACAATGAACTTAAGTCAAAGACAGCGACGTTGCTTGGGCCTGCAGCTTTACCCTGCTGCTGTACTCTCTCTCTCTCTATATGTGTATATATATATATGCTTAACACCCGCAAACCCGAAACTGGATTCCGAGGCCGAAACCTCACACCCTAGCCCTAAACCATCGATTTCGCATCGAACGCTGAAGCCACAAGCAAAACCCCTAAACGTGCCTTGAACCCTATGGAAAACCGGAAAACCCCGTAAGCCACCCAAACCAAAACTCCTCTAAACTCCTCTTTTTCCACCCCCGGAAGACCAGTCCCCAGTGCTTACTTGCAGGGTCGGGGGACTTAGTAAGTGGGTAATAAGTAGACTTATAAGTACCCTTTTAAATAACTACGTACTAAGTCCCCCGACCCTCCAAGTAAGCCCCTGCGCTGAGACCCCAGCTGTCTCCGACCTGGGGAGCTGAAAGGGCTGCTTAAGGCTTCAAGGGCGGTAAAGGGTTTAGGGTTTAGGGTTTAGCGGCTTAGGGTTTAGGGGTTTAGGGGTTTAGGGTTGAGGGTTTAGGGGCTAAGGCGTTGAGGGATTAAGGGCTTAAGGTCCAGGACTTTGCTTAAGACTTGCGAGCGTTCAGGCTTAAGGTTTACGGCTTGGGGCTACCATCAGTCAAGCTTTCCCGCAAACCCAGGACTTGCAATCTCCAGTTGTTCCCAGAGAGCCCAATACCCCTCAATTAAGGAATATACCTTAAACCATAATATTAAGGCCCCTATAATTTACGTATATTCCTTAGTTAAGCGGTATTGGTCTCTCTGGGTGCTTTTACAATAACCCATGTACGTGCCACACTATGATCTCTGCAGCCAACACTGACTAAGCCTCATACTAAATAAATGTAGCTCGTAATGCCATCACGGCAACAACAGAATCCAACAGCACAACCCCAAACACTTAACCCTAAACCCTAAACCCGAAACCCTAAAACCCTAAAACCCTAAACCCCTAAACCCGAAACTCTATCACAACAGAGCGACTGATGGTCATCATGGCATCCTAGAGTCCCAACTCCCAAGCACTCCTGATCTAGGTCAAAACCCCAAAGCCCCAAGATCCTTGCAGCACAAGCCTAAACCCTTAAGCCCTCAAACCCCAAAGCCCCCAAAATCCTTGCAGCAAAAGCCTAAACCCTAAACCCTCAAACCGTCCCAAAACCCCAAAGCCCCCCCAAAATCCTTGCAGCCGAAGCTCGGAGCTTTCGTGGAGGCCAAGCCACGATCGCTGGCAGGCACGCCGCCGCCTGAGGTTCGAGGCTCTTGGCCTTGTTTTGTGGGTTTAGGGTTCAGGGTTTGGTTCTCTGTCTCTATTTTGGAAGAAGGGGTTTATGCAAGGTCTAGCTAAGGATTTGGGGGTTAGGCTTCTGAGCTCTTCTTAAGAGAAGACTACCGGCATAAAGCCCTGTGCAAGCCATGCAGCACCCTATAGCACCCTGAAGCCCAAACCCCCCCTTTAATAGATCCCTTGTAGAGAGGCCCAACACCCTAAGCCCAGCACGGCAAATCCCAATCCCTGGAGCCCTGAACCCACACCCCTGTATCCCTGATATAGGATTCCATAACCTAAACCCTAAACCCTAAATTACTAAACCCTAAAGAGGTTGGGCTGTAACTGCGCGAGAAACAAGCTACAGAACCACGCAACGATTTTAAGGGAACCACGCTCTGAAAATGTAAACCCTGGTTGACACAGTGCGGCCGCTGCAAGGCATTCTTTTGTCGCCTTCTCTGAGTATCCATACTCTGCGAGAGACGCATAAATCAACACCTCGCACCATTCGACTCTCGCACAGGAGTGTTTGATCACGGCTTTTGTTGAAGATAACTTGGCATACTTCTGTGCAGAATCCCAAAGAAGCTCTCCAAGATGTTGCCGTGTAGGTTGATGGATCCTCTTGAGCTCTTGATGCTGGGCTTGCCATATGTGTCGGTTGGAATGGCAAAACCCGTGTCGGCCTGCACCAAGGTGTGCATGCCTACGACGTAGAACATGGCTTCCCACAGCTCATTCCCTTGTTCATATTATCATGGTCACTTGAGTTTGTTCTGACTTTGCCGTGGTCTTGTGGATGCTTCAGCCACCAGGGCAGTCAGCCTCTGTCATCTAGGTGCCCGAGAGGTAGTCGGCTTTCGGCCATTAGGTACCCCATTCTTTCAGCTACTACAAGCCAGAATGACGCGATAGCAACATGTCGTAGCGCTGTTCTGCAATGCTTCTCGCAGTTCCTGCTTTGCTGTCATGGTTCTGTCTCAAGCTCAACCCTAAACCCTAAACCCTCACCGAACCGAAGTTAACACAGGACCCCTGCACCCGAAGGGAACCTAGCAACCCCTACTTAGCACCCGTACACTGCCCCTCAATCAAACCTCTAAGGGAACCTAGTCACCCAATATCGTACCCGTCTAGTTCTCCTTTAAACCCCTATGCACTCTTAACCCCGAAACCCAAAACCCTAAACCAAAAGCCCTAAACCCTGAAACCCCGAAGCCCTAAACCCGGCGTCGCTTGAAACTGGGCCCGATGCCGAGCTGCTCCTTGTGGAGGCCCTGTATCTCCTGAAGAGAACAGGGTTTAAGTTTTGTTTTGGGGTTTAGGGTTTAGGGCTTAGGGTTTAGTAATTTAGGGTTTAGGGCTTAGGGTCTAGGGTTTAGGTTTAGGGGCTTAGGGTTCAGGGTTCCAACTGCACGACGGTTTATTTAAGGTTTAGGGGTTTAGGGTTCAGGGGCTCCGAAAACAGGATGCTACACGGTGTTCTACAGGGTGCTATACGGGATTTATAAGGGCTACTATCTAAAATCACAAGCATGATCAAGACAAAAAGCTTCTCCGAAGGGCGTTGGCTAGTTTGGAACCCTAAACCCCTAAACCATAAACCCTAAACCTCAGCGCTTTCAAAGGTTACTACAGAGCCACAAACAAGCTCTGGAAGGGCTGCTAGCAGGGTTTCGGATTCTTAGGGACTGTGGGCTTGGGGTCTTAGTTTCTAGGGTTTTGGCTGAATACATAACCCCCCACTCCACGTACTGACTCCAAATCCACCTTTTCTCTCGGGCAGAAGTAGCTTCTTCCCAAGAGAACGACAGCTAGGAGAGAGCCCTCTAGAAGCGTCGGGAGTGCCTTGAAGATTGAACATCCTTCTTACAGCAAACCCTAAACCCCTAAACCCCTAACCCCTAAACCCCTAAACCCCTAACCCCTAAACCCTAAACCCCAAACCCTAAACCCTTCTTACAGAACCCTTGAGGGCATCCTTACGGGAGCTCTTAGAGGAACCCGACGAAACCCGAAGGCCCCAAACGATAGACCCGAAACCGCAGGGTCCAAACAAAACTTCTAACACCCTACGGAAGCGAAACCGCTAGGGGGGTTTAGGGTTTAGGGGTTAGGGTTGAGGGTTTAGGGGCCAAAGTTAGGGGCCCACTTGCGGTCCAGGGGGTCTAGGAGCACGGGAGCCCACAACAAACCGCCGGCAAGACCAATTCTTCCTACAGAATTCTGAAATGGGGTGAAATTGCAGGGCTGTTTGGGTTCTCAATTCTTGCTAGGGGGGTTTTATGGGGCGTTTGGCTTGCGGGTTTCAGGGTTTAGGGTTAAGGGTTTACGGTTTAGGGCATTTTGCGAAACTTAAGACTCCAGCTGTTACCGCCAAAGAGCACACGGCCCCATTGCTTCCTTGAAACTTAAATCCGCAACTACCCCTAAGCCATTCTCGCTTGTAGGACATGGACCACTTGGTCCAAAAAAACCTAACCACCTGATCCCTAAAACTTGAACTCTAAACTCCTAGTCCTAAACCCCCCCAATCCCAGAGTCGGCCATATAAACGCTACGCCCAACATCATTTCTGGGCCTGACAGAAGCTCAAACCACCTAAACCAATGTGAAACCTAAAGAAGATCACAGAGCGAAAATGGGTCTCATATCCCCATGGACTTATATAGCGCCAACCATGAAAACAAACATCGAATCCAGCTTACAGACATAAGGCCGCAGACCCTAAACCCTAAACCCCTAAATCCTAAACCTAAACCCTTAAACCCCTAAAGCCCTACACCCTAAACCCTTAAACCCCTAAGCCCAAAGCCCTACACCCTAAACCCCTGAAACCTCTAAACCCTAAACACCCAAATCTACAAAAGCCCTAACTCAACCCTAAACCCAAAACCCCCAAAACCCTAAGACTCACCACTCCCAGGGACCCGGCGTTGATGAACTCCAACACTTCAGCCCATCCCGGCGTCGCCGACAGGGACTCCCGCACCTGCTGTGATTGGACTTTTAAGGCTTTGGGGTTTAGGCTGTAGGGCTTTGGGGGTTTAGGGCTTTGGGGGTTTAGGGTTTGGGGGTTTGGGGTTTAGGGTTTAGGGCTTTGGGGGTTTGGGGTTTAGGGTGTAGGGCTTTGGTGGTTTAGCGCTTTGGGGGTTTAGGGTTTAGGGGTTTGGGGTTTAGGGTTTAGGGCTTTAAGGGTTTAGGGTTTAGGAACCCTTAGCGTCCTAAGCATATCCTTTGTGAGGGTCCGGACATCTTGTACAAAGAACCTGTGGGCTCTGTTTGGCTCAGGAACCCGAGTTTTGAGTGAGGGTTTTATGGGTAGTTCTCTAAATTAGGGTCCCTTTTTGGGTCCCCAATATAGTCCGGCACCTTCTTTTAACAAAAAGACTAAAAGGGACCACTGATTTAGAGAACTACCCGTATAAGACTTGAGATGTTGGGGGCGGAGCGGTTTTCAGTTTCTCTGGGCTTTGGTGCCTCGGCGACTGGGACTGGAGGCTACGGGGTTTAGGGGTTTAGGCTTTAGGGGTTTAGGGGTTTGGGGGTCTGGGGGTTCGGGGTTTAGGGTTTACGGGTTTAGGGGTTTAGGGGTTCGGGGTTTAGGGTTTAGGGGGTGTCACCTTCTCTGGATGTACCTGCTTTCCGGGCAGCGAAACCGCCCCGGATAGTATACCAACTCCTATAAACCCTATCAACCCCTAAACTAAAAACCCTATAAGCCCCTAAACCCCTATAAACCCCTAAACCCTATATATATATACATATATATATATATATGTATACATACATACATACATACATACATATACATATACATATACTCGAATGGCCGTTTTTCCTAGCGCCGGGACTCGAGCATAGAAGCACACCGCGCCCGCTGTCTCTTTAAAGAGCCCTGAAGCCGAAACCCTAAACCTTCAGGGTTTAGGGTTTAAGGGTTCAGGGTTTAGGGATTTAGGGGCATAGGGGTTTAGGGGTTTAGGGTTTCGAGGTTTCGGGTCTAGGGTTTTCGGATGTAGAACCCCGCCTCCACTGATTTGTTGTTCCCATAGTCCCGGAGCTCACAGGCTATGAGGTAGAGGTGCCCCATGTAGCCAGTGCGAGAGTGCCTGTACAGCTACGCCAATGCAGGGGACATAACAATCAGAATCGCAATTTTGGTTTTTGTTACGGTTCATTCTTGTATGATTCGGCAACACAGGCGGATAATATTACTAATTATCCAGACACCGATATTTTGCAGTTTGTCTTTAGTCGTCAGTGTTTTTTACTTTTTAGGGGGAGTCTGGGGTCAGAACTTGGTATACAGATATGGGACTTTCCGAAAATTAGGGTACCTTACTTTGGGGTCCTTATAAAAAGGATCCTACTATTTATGGTACTATATTAGGGTCCCCCATTTTCGGAAAACCCCATATGGAAGCAGGGCACCGAGACCGGACGGCAGGACCAAGACAATGAACCGTAGATGCACATAGCCGACCGCCCGAACGCTTAAACCCTAAGCCCTGCAGGCCCTTAAACCCTACCCAAAATCCTAAACCCCTAACAACTAAAGTTGATACTCACAGGGAAGCATAGCCACGCTGTTCTCGACACTGTACACTCCACCCCTGGCCCTGGCCCGAAGCCTTAAAGACCGCACACGACCCTTACTATGAGAGCATTGCAAATAAGATGAACAATGCTGAAATTTCAAAAGTACCGGCCGGCAATGATAAAAGCCCCATAGTTCTAGGGGGAACATGCCCGGAGTATCCAACAGAGCTAGATTGTCACACAAGCTGTCGTGGCGATGCTGATCAACTATGCTGTTGGTGATTTTGGTGTTGCAAAATCCATAACATCCGCATGGCCATACCAAAGCCATAACAACAACTGTCGAAGTGCCACCTATGGTCACAACAACATTATATATGTATGATACATATGTACATACATACATACATACATACATACATACATACATACATATACACACTTACATATACATATAAATAGATGGATAGGTAAATAGATAGATAGGTATACATACACATACGTACAAACATCAAAGAACAGCAGCACGACATTCATCATAGCCCAGTCTTGTAGTCGGCGTAGTCGGCTGTATAGAATCTAAAATCCTTATAATGCCCCTACAAGTCCCCTAACCTGAAAAGAACCCTGTAGTACCCTATACTTCGCTTGAAAGAGCCCTTATAGTACCCCCTCCAGTTCCCTTGAAAGGCCGCTTAGAGTACCCCTTCAGCTCCCTGACAAGACCCCGCGCCCCCCTCCACCCGCTGCCTGGGCTTCTTCGGGGCAGCTTTCCACGCGGCTTCCGCGGCGTACTCAGAAGCCAAGCGATGGGCCAGCCGGCCCTGATTTAGGGTTTAGGGTTTAGGATTTAGGGTTGATATCAGGCAGAGTGGGGAGTAGGCTTTGGAGATGCTGGGTTTAAGGATTTAGGTTTGGGGCTTGGGGGTCTGGGTCGGGGTGTGGAGCTCTTTTTATAGGGTTTAGGGGTTTATTTAGGTATAGTATTTCGGAGTTTGAAGTTCGTTTGTACTTTGTGATTAGTTTCAAGGGTGTTTCAAAACTTTTGGTAAGGACTCCAAAGGCTTCATTCAGTGATTGAAAAAAGGCTTTATTTTAGATTTGCAGGGATTGAAGGTTTGGTAGCGAAGGTCGTCTGTTCGAGGGCGGTCACGGCTAGTCTCTTTGTGCCTGATGTCTTCCCTCAGGACTTTAAGGTGGTGGTGATGATGGTGCTGTAGCGAAAGACAGTGGCAGCTACGACGAAGGTCCTGTGCTGCTGATAATAGGATACCTATAGTCTCCATTGTAGTTCCTTTTTGGGATTATCTTATAGGATTCTAAATAATTAGGGGTCTATGGGCAGCTTCACTTCGCGGCGTTGCTGCGAGGTGCTACGGTGAGAAAAAAGGCGAAGTCTTTGGCCAAGAGTATGCAGGGCAGCTTGAGGTTCGGAGTGATGCTGAGCATGCCGTACCGTCTTGGCGCCGGAAGCTAAAAACTTAATTTTTTGAATTAAATGACTGCCTAAACCCTAAACTGAACCCCAAGCCCTAAACCCAAACTGAACCCTAAAACCCTAAACTGAACCCTAAATCCTAAACCCTAAACTGAACCCCAAAACCCGAAACCCAAAACTCAACCCTAAACCCTAAACCCGAAACGCGAGCAGACTTGGATCTTCAACGGTTTTTGAGGGCAAGAACTGGAAACTACAGGTGGGGAGTTTAGGGTATACAGGGCTCCTATAATGCTTCTATAAGGTATATAGACCTTCTACAAGGCTCCTATAACGGTAACTACCCACCTGAAAATGTCCTAGAAAGAGCAGTCCCACGAGATAGTCGCTACACGGCACGGTCCTTCCCCGGCTTGTTCTCGATGACCTTCCAGAGGTGACGGCAGAAACCGCCCCGGTAGAACCCCTTGCCCCACGCCAGATGCACCGGCGCAGAGACAAGGGAGTTCACCAGGCGTCCGCCGTCCCCTCCTTTGACTTGCTTCG
>CAJNJA010015950.1:0-11544 GCA_905231915.1 Symbiodinium necroappetens | reverse complement strand
CTCCGCAGCATGCATCGCGATCAACCGCTTTGTGAAACAACGCTTCCCATGGGCAATCGTGGACGTCAATCGCGATCGTGCGCAACCCAAGCATAGGCATGCTTGCATCGAGACATCCAAAACATGATCGGGCAACCCAACCATGCGATCGCTCCGAACGATTTCCTGGGCGGCCGTGTCTGGCTCGAAGATGATGCAGGCGCAGCAACTGTGCAACTCGCCACAAAGCCAGTGACCTTCAATGCGCGACGCTACCACATGGTGGAGCCACACCAAGGAAACATGTGGGCTCTTGCTGCATACACACCACAGTCGTTCAAAACATCGGATGTTGCGGATGCACTGAGACTTGACTTCCCCGTGATGCTCATTCTACATGCTACATATGCTACAGGGCACAGCAAAGCCAGCTCCCCCGAAACCCCGATTTGTCCATAGCACTGCAAGGCCAGCGCCCCGAACCCCACGATTCTGCCGGCTACACGTGTGCAGAAAGATAGAAGGCTTGATGTGTAGATCAGTTGCCATGTCAGGCCTCGCTTTCAAAGCATGCCTCAACCTTGTTTTTGTGTAAAGTTCATGGCTCAACAGAGTCAGCAAGCTTCAACCGACAGCATGATGTCAAAGCTGTACAATTCAGACAACATTCAGGAGCATTGCTGTGTCGTGACCAAAAAGAACCCGTAGCTTCAGCATGGCCGAGCGCTGATTTGATCTGCATAAGTCTCTGCTCTTTCGCTGTTGCGGTATATCACCAATTCGATTCAGAATTTCTACAGGTTATGTCAGCCCAAGACCACGGCGCTACTTCCGCTGAGAACAGACAAGACCAGGGATATGGAGCAGCTACAACTACCTATCCTCTAGTCAATGGTGTGGGCGGGGGACTACGACAAGACGAAGCAAATGGTGAGCATAGTGGTTATGTGGAAAGGGACAACCCTAATCTGCAAGATCCGGCTCCGCTTCCTCCTGTGCAGGTCTCTGAAAGATCTAGGCCACTGGAACCCCTGGAGGTCAATGGAGAAAATGAGCCACCGTATGCAGGCGGTCTTCTACCACTTCAAGGTCCGATGGTCCAGACACCCACCCCAACGCCGATGGCACCTGTAGTTCTTCGTCAAGAACAAGAACAATATGTTAGACGACAAGCACCTGAAGTACATACTCAAGAATATTTCTCTGCAGAATCCCGTACCTCAACAACAAGCCCAGAGCAATCGCAGGGTACACGGTGGATGACGAGAGTGACAGAGTTCTTGAGGACCACTGCGCATAGAAGTGTGGTGGGAGTTGACAGGATGCTTGACAACTTGGGTTTTCAGCATGTGCATGTGACCAGTTCGTTCGGCAATCATGAGAACAGCCAGGAAGCAACAAGGGTGTCTCTAAGCGCTACTACGAACATATCCCCTCCTGAAGAGCTGCCGATCAGATCAGGAACCGCCATTGTTTGCTCAGGAGCAGATTGATAGGATGAGACAAGCTCAACGAGATCATCCTTTACTGCTGGGGCAGCCTTCGGAAGAAGGCAGTGAACACTCTTCGAGATTGCAGGCGGAAGTTCAGAGGCAGTTGGAGGAGTATGCTAACAAGTACAGAGATGAGGTGCAAAGGTTGCAAGAGGAAGTGCAGCTCCTAAGGCGTGAGAGAAATGGATGGTTGCAGGGGAGCGCAGCTCAAGAGAATGAAGCGCAGTTTCAAGGAAATCTACCCCAACAAGTGAGTCAACCTCCACAGCCTCCGGTGGTGCCGATGCCACCAATGGGTTCCTCTATGCAAGCCAGGAGACCTCAGCAACCCTATGGACAACCTGAACTACAGGGACCACCTCCACAACCTCCTAACGAACGCCAGGGTCCCGAAGTATATGAGGTAAGTGAAGTACCACCAAGGCCTCCGCATCTAGATTCCCAACCCCTTAGAGCTCCACAAGGGCGGCCTGTGAGTCTATGTCCTCCAATTCCAGAAGATCTACCTGCCCGTCCTGGAAGTGAACCTCGGCAATGCATGGCTCCGCTACCAAGTGTGGGGCCACCTTTGTGGCCACAAGGGACTGTGCCTCATAGTCTCCCAGGGAGTTCTCAGTTAGCTCCAGAGAATGAAGCGCAGTTTCGAGGAAATCTACCCCAACAAGTGAGTCACCGACCAATGTTATTTGGTACACAGCCGGTGTCTGGGGTCCCTTTTAGTTCGCAGCAAGCAGGTGGTGATGGGTCGTTATTTACATCGCAAGCAGGTGGTGATGGGTCGTCAAGGGAGGCTCCGATGTCTATGTCCGCTAAGCAGTGGTTGGGACCGCAAGGGACAGATGGAACACTGGCGCTACTAGCGGACGGGATGGCTCAGCTACAGGCGGCGATGATAAAGCAGATTGAGAAGAAGGACGATGGAGACAAGAGTCCTGAGACTGTAAAGCCGGGAACGCCAGCTCTGCCTTTGCTGAAGGAGGTGTGTTCCGACACGTCTTGTGTCGACATCATGGATTGGATGACTATGATTGAAGGGCCAATGTCGGACCTGTCAGACTCGTCGGCTACCTGGTGGAAGAGAGTTACTACAGAGGCCTACAAGGCGTATACTTCCTGGACATTGGCAAGCCCGTTGGACCGTCTAGCAATCAGCCCGGAGGTCGGCGACCTAGAGGATGGCAAGTTCTCACGGCTTAACAGTCGCGCTGCTGCTATGTTGGTGGCGTCGTTACATGAGACAGTGCCTGGCCGGATCAACGGTCCGGTTAGTCTATAGACTTCTTACGATGTACCAACCTGGAGGCGAAGGAGAAAAGCTCAAGATATTGTCCAATCTCCAAAGTCCGAGCTCGGAGACCGATGCCACCAAAGCAGTTACCGCCTTGAGGACTTGGAGCAATTGAGGAGATGCCGCGACCTTGGAGTACAAGCACCGGACCCAAGCCTTTTGGCTCGGGGATTATCCCGAATGGTGAAAGCGGTCCTCGAGCGAAATCAAGATGCCACCTTCCGCACCTCGCTTGTCAAAAGCACTCTTCAGATTGACACAAACCCGAGCTATGACAAGGTGGAGAGCTACTTCAAGCACCTGATGGCGGAATGCGAGGCCCTGGCGGTGGCTTCAACTGGACAACAAACCCCGGTGCCTACTACCACGACGGTGGAGAAGCCAGAGCCAAAGATGAGACCTTTGAGGACGGATACTAAGGCCGGCGCTCCGCAGCCACCGCCATCGTTGGCTAAGGCACCTCCGGCGTTGCCTACAAGCACGACATCGAGTACTTCTTTGGGTGATACCGGCGCAAAGGAAAAGAAGGATGTCCCGTGCAAGTACTTCGCGAAGACTTACAAAGGATGTGCAAGAGGAAGCCGATGTCCTTTCCTTCATAGTTGGGAAGGGCACGAACGGGACAAACCCAGCAGATGCTTAGAGTGTGGCGGAAAGCACATGGTGAAGGATTGCATCAACAAGAAGGGCGGTTCACCTACAGCGACTTCGAGCCCCAAAGCTCCTGGAGGAACAAGGCCCTCTACACCAACGACTTCGTCATCTACTACGACCAACAAGACGGTGAGGATAGAGGAGGTCAGCGAGGCTGCGCCCGCAAGTGGAGGTTCTTCGGAGGTGGGATCAGCCGAGTTGAAAGAGGTTCTCGCGGATGTTGGAAAAATGCTGAAGGCTATGAGTGCAACCACCTTACGAAAGGTTACAGTGGTGGATGACCAGCTGAAGGCGAGAATCAAGGCCTTTGCGGCGGAGATGATGGATGAAGAAAATGAGGGTGGCCTACTGGACAGCGGGGCAAGCCATGCTATGAGGACAGCAACTGATGATGAGTATCAGAAAGGAGTACCGGTACGTGTCACTCTAGCTGGAGAAGAAGAACGAATTCTTCGGCAGAATTGCCAAGGCACAGTCCTGATGCCCTCTTCGGAGGGCGAAGGGCAAAACATACAGCCCATTGTGCCGTTGGGTGCTCTGATCTCTGAGTTGGGTTGCAGCTTAAAGTGGAAGTCAGATGGCCTGCAGCTACTTCACCCCGAAAGGGGGCGCATCAGCGTGAAGGTGAAGAACAACTGCCCAGAGGTTTCGGTCAAGGAAGCCAATCGATTGATCAAGGAGCTTGAGGCGAACCAGCTTCACAAGTTGAACACGCAGGTGGAAACGCTATCTGCGAGGTTGGAAGTTCTTCGAAAAGAAGAGGCTAAGTCGTGGCACGAGCTCTTCAAGGAGTACCTGAACACGGGTTCGCAGAGTGTGCTTCAAAAGGGTTTGATGCTGTGCCCGTTTACAAGCCTTCTACCACGGGATGTTCAAGCGATGATGGTCACTGATTTCGATGTTCATGGCGCGGAGAAGTACCTGAAAGCTCTTCCCATAGCAAGGAGAAAACGGAAGCTGTTGCTGGCTTCAAGGGATTGGACCATAAGGCTCTATATGGGAGCTGAGGAGGAGAATGACGAGTTCGTGAGGACGATGTCAATGAACGGCAAGGTTACCCTGGATGTGGATGTGGTCAACTCAAAGTTATGGAATGTTAACGGTCCATCGACGGTGTACAAGTTGCTCATCTGGGCGGCGGCGAAAGGAAGAATCTCGGATGTTCTTGGAAGCCCGCCAAACACCACATGGACTACCAGCCAGACCTCAACAACAACGAAGGGACCAATGAGTTTGCGGACCTCAGAGTTCCCCTATGGAGTTCCCGAACTTTCCGCCCTACAACAGCAACGACTCCACCAAGACCTGGCGTGTACTATGAAGCAGCTGCTGGTTTGGATGTTCGCGTCCATCAAGGGCAACCGAAATGTGGGGTTTCTTATGGAATTCCCGGCTACCAGAAATGATGATTTTTCTTTCTGGAACATGGAAGCCTGGAAAGCGTTCAAAGGTGTCACGGGAATGGCGCATGTCAGCTTTGACCAAGGCGCGCTTGGACATCAAGCACTACGACCTACCTCAATGGCTACCAACTATCCGGTGATTCGTCAGTTGGATGGAGTAAAGGGAGGTGGAAATTGGGGTGTGCCGGAAACTTTATTGCCAAGGTCTACGTTGCGAACTTGGTCTAGAGAGATGAAGCAGATGGTGGCGAAGGCGGTCATTGACTATGTCCCGGGCAAAGCCATCGACGAGGAGGAGGCAATCAGCTGTGGAGCAAAGCTAAGCAAGCTCACCAAGGAGCAGCGAGACGAGTGGAAACGACCACCAGCCTTACAGATCAGATTGCTCAGTGTGCCTCAATGCTCAGGCTACCGGGTACCAACATCGTCGATGGCGACACCCGCAACTATACGCGCTTGCGCTAGACCTGGCGGGGCCATATAAGGTTGCAGGGCGAGACTTGGACTTCAATGACTACAAGAAAATTATGGTGGCAGCGTATAAATGCCCAAAGGAGTACCTGGATACCAAGAATTACGAGGAGCTGAAGAAAGAGTTCTCTCTGGATGAGTACGTCCCTTCGGATGAAGAGGAGGACGACTTGATGATCGAGGATAAGGAGATCAGTGGAGAAAATTCGGGTGGTGAGGAACAAGAAGGGGCACTTCGGGAAAAGGAAGGGCCGGAAACACTGGACGATGCTGTCATGGACATGCAGGAGCCCCCGGAGTGCGTCACACTTTACCTCACGAGACCACTGAGGAGGAGAACCAAGAATGAAGTACTTCGTGCAGCTAAGGAGATCCTGCTTCAGCTCACTCAGACAGGACTTCATGTTTCGACAGTGCATACAGATAGGGCGAGAGAGTTTTCTTCGTTGGTTTTCAAGGAGTGGCTAGCAGATCGAAGCCTACGACACTCAAGGACGGCAGGTGGCGATCCGGCCGCTAACAGCACCGCTGAGCTTGGAGTACGATGGGCCAAGGCGAGAGTGAGGGCTTTGCTCAGTGCGGCAAAGGCAGAGGCCAGAGATTGGCCTATGGCTATTCAGCAAGCCACTTCAGCGGCTTGGGCAAAGGCATTCCCCTCTTCTCCTACCACGAGGGCACCTGCAACTCCGTTCGGCAATGAGGTGTGGTTCAGAGCGAAGACCTACAAGGGCACGGCGGAGAAAAAACACGACCCTACGGGAGCAAGGTGGAAGCGAGGATGGTATCGAGGACCCTCCTATGACGTGAACCGTGGCCACATAATCCTTCGAGAAGATGGAGGCTTGACAATTGCGAAAAGCGTAAAGTTCAATGTGGTTGACCCAGCACAGGAACTACCTGATCTACTACCCCCAGCTATCACCGACGACCACCTCTTGGAGCCTGAAGGTGCAGATATTCTGGTGACCAAAGAAAAGCTCAAGAATGAGGTTGAGTTCATAGCGCAAAAGTTGTTGGAGAAAAAGTCCTTTGAGGATAAGGATATGGTGTTCCTCTTCGAGAAGCTGGAAGAACTAGGGAACACTGACTTCCGCGTGGGCAAGAAGACTCCAATGACGAGCTGGTTTTCGGGTGCTTTTGTTCATGGTGGCGTGGCTGGCCTGAGGAACAACACCAGGTGGTATCCCAATGCCACAAAGTACATGGCGGCGTTTGCTCGAGCAAGAAATGGTGGGAATGAGTTTTCGGCTGTAGGGGTCACTCGAAACTCCGCTTTGGGCATGCACCGCGACGTGCACAACGCAAAGTGTACCTACAACATGGTGCTGCCACTCACTACGTTCCAAGGGGGAGATCTATGGGTGGAGGATTACGATGTATCTGAAGAGGAAAAAGTGATGAAGCAAGTTCCGAAACGTGGAGAACTACCTGGAAGGGTTATTCCGTTAGAAAGAGGTCATGTTGCATCATTCAAGCCGAACATGTGGCATGAAGTTCAACCTTGGGAAGGAGATCGTGTGGTTATGGTGATGTACACCCCAAGGGCAACGAGGCTAAAGGATGAAGATGTGAGTTACCTCCAAGATTGTGGATTTGACGTGAACCAGGAGTCCCTTCACGAGGAGATTGCAATGGATATAGACATGGAGGAGGACACGGTCGCCAATGAGGACGACAATATTGAGATACGAAGGTTGTTGTTGGTTACAAAGGAAGGTCAAGATGAGGCTTTCATTGAAGTGACTGATGAGGACCTTTTCTCGGGCACCGTGAGAGATTCCGTTGAGAAGCCTCGAATCCCTACTCCTTCTTCAGAAGATGATGTATATCTTCGCAAGGCGATCAAGAAAGCAGAAGTACAATATACGTGCAACATCGAGGAAATCCTCAAGGACCACATCGACAACCACACCCCTCTGGAGGTCACCCATACGGTGAGTTTGAGCGAGGTGAGAAAAGCTATTGACCAATGGGCACCCTCGGCAAGAAAGGAGTATGACAACTTGGTGTACAAGAAGAAGGCTTTCAAGCCCATGAAGGCCAAGGACTTACCGCCTGGGTGCAAAGTGGTGCCGTGCAAAGGCGTGTTCACCGTGAAGCCTGACTCTGGTGAAGAGGGCTTCAGAAGGAAGACCCGCTTTGTGGCTTGCGGCAACCACGTCGCAGAAGGCGAATTGACGGGCTCCGATTTTGACCTCTACGCGGCCGGAATAGACGCTACCTCTCTACGAACAGTACTCGCCTACAAGACCAAGAAAAGGGATTGGGGTGCCGGTGTCACCGACATAAGACAAGCGTTTGTACTGGCACCATGGATTGGTGGTGCTGTGGCTTTGAAACCGCCAGCGTTGGCGGTGGATTTAGGCCTAGCTGAGGCCGACGATTACTGGCTAGTCCTGCAGTCGATTTACGGCCTACGAGAATCACCAGCAGCTTGGGCTACCTACCGTGATACCCAATTGAAGGCTGCAAGATGGACCGCCAAAGTTGCTGGCGCAAACGTGGAGCTGAGGTTACAACAATTGGTCTCAGACAATCAAGTGTGGCGGATTGTACGTGCAGATGGTGCATCAGACGAGGCTTTGGGCTATTTGCTAGTGTACATCGATGACCTGATGGTGGTTGGATCGGATTCAATCATGAGATCCTTCTTTACATGGTTATCAAGCATGTGGGAGTGCGATGAACTCAGTGTGCTTTCTGAAGAACACCCTATAAAGTTCCTGGGAATGGAGCTACATTCGGTCGACAATGGTGTGGAGATCTCCCAAGAGGGCTTCATCAAGGAGTTGCTCAGGGCTCATCAACACGAAGGCAAGCGAGCAAGGACTCAAGGCCCCAAGGAGCTCCTTATTATGTCGGCTGAGGAGGAGGCTATGATGCTGGAAGCCCTCCCTGTGGACTTGACTGGGAAAGAAAAGATTATCAAGGAAGCACAGAGAAGAGTTGGGGAACTCAATTGGTTAAGTTCAAGGTCGCGCCCAGATATTCAGTATGCTACGGCAGTTATGGCCTCAAGAATAACACGGTGCCCGGAAGCAGTTGTTACGATTGGGGATCGATTGTTGGACTACCTCCACGAGACGATCAAGGACAGACTGAGGTTTGCCAATGATAAAGAGGAGGTGCAGCAGCTCCGGGCCTATACGGACTCGAGTTTTGCGCCCTCTTCTGGACGAAGCCATGGAGCAGTGGCAATATTCTACGGGACTTGCCCTTTGGCGTGGAGGAGCTCGAGACAACCACTCATAGCTTTATCCACTGCAGAAACAGAGTTGATGGAAGGAGTGGAAGGACTGGTCATGGCTATCTCTACAAAGTGCTTGTTGGAAGAGCTGCTCAATGACAGCTTGCCGATTTTTCTCCATATAGACAACAGTGCGGCTATCTCATTATTGACTACGGCGGCCGGGAGCTGGAGGACGCGTCACCTACGTCTAAGAGGAAACCGGGTAAGAGAGCGTGTTCAGAGGCAAGAAGTAAGCATTGTTCACGAACCTGGTGTTACTCAAAGAGCTGATATTGGCACAAAGCCTTTTAGCAAAGACAGGTTGAAGCAGTTGAAGGAGCTCTGGGATATTCAAGAGAGGAAGATGATGACGGTGCGAATCAAATCTTCGTCTATGAAGCCGTGGTTGCAAAAGCTATTGATGCTATGTCAAATTTATGGAGTACAAAGCATAAAGGAGAACATTCAACCAGAAGTTCCATGGGATTTATATATTGCTGTGGTTGTGATGGCCATCGCGGTGATTGGTGTTTGGGAAATGATGAAGAGCTGTACGCAACGAGGACAAGTACAACTTCGTGCCCTACGAGCAAAAGCTTCCAAAAGCGATCCGAGGAAGATTACAAGGAACGAGTTGAAAGAGCTGCAGCTTCTTATGTCGACAGCCCCCAGCGACTTGACAAATGAGGAAAAGATCAGGTTGTTAGACCTCAAGGAGCTGTTTGATGAGTCTATGCCACCGAACACCTCACCACTCCCCACGGTCAAGGAAGAGCCGAAGCCTTCGTCGTCGTCAACTTACAATAAGAAGCCAAGATCGCCAATGGGGGAGATGACACCAACAGGCACTCGCGAGATTGGTGTCCAAAAGGACGCTCCGGTATTCGAACGAGTCGAACCACCTCCAACACCCAACGTGAGGGTCTTTACTGGCCCCTTCCATCAAGCTGAAGGGCGAGATGTGATTCACGTATATGAAAACTGTTGGGGTTTACGACATGCGAACCGGAAGCGGGCAGTACAGCTGTGCAGATGCTGTGCAGAGAATAACGGCAACAGGATCTACTGATGTCGGTGTGGCGCGGCACTTTCGCTTGGCGCCAAGGAGGAGTGCAGAAAGATAGAAGGCTTGATGTGTAGATCAGTTGCCATGTCAGGCCTCGCTTTCAAAGCATGCCTCAACCTTGTTTTTGTGTAAAGTTCATGGCTCAACAGAGTCAGCAAGCTTCAACCGACAGCATAGCTGAGTGATGTCACAGCTGTACAATTCAGACAACGTTCAGGAGCATTGCTGTGTCGTGACCAAAAAGAACCCGTAGCTTCAGCATGGCCGAGCGCTGATTTGATCTGCATAAGTCTCTGCTCTTTCGCTGTTGCGGTATATCACCAATTCGATTCAGAATTTCTACAACGTGCTACATAGCACGGCCAGGCCAGCTGCCCCCAAGCTCCCGATTCGGCGTGCTACACGTGCTGCACGGCCATGTAGCTTGGAAGTCGCCCTCCTCGGCCTCGCACCGATGTAGCATGTGTAGCATGGAAAATCGCCCCCCTTTCCAGCAGCCACGCGCGAAACCCGCGTAGCATCTGTAGCATGGAAAATCGGACCTCTTTCTATGGTAGGGGTATGGCAGATGCATTCCTGTTGGCCTGGAGAGCTCAGAAACGATACCTCCCTGGAATTCCAACTTTTGGCATTCTTGCTCGACGATCTTTGGGGTTGTGAAAGTGCGAAGTCTTCCGTCGAATTCGCCAGCATGCGGCTTCGACGAAGCGAGAGGGCTCAAAGCTCGAATTTCGCATGCTACACGTGCTACATGCTTGTAGAATTGAAAACCCATGCTGCACGTTACGTAACAGTTCCGGAACAGGCTCCATGCTACACATGCTACGCGACTTTTGCGAGGCTTTTTTTGGGTCTTGCAAAACTCGTGTCGCCTATGCAGCATGGAACCTGTTCCGGAACTGTTACGCAACGCGGATTTTCAATACCACAGGCATGTAGTGTAGCATGCGAAATTCGAGCTTTGAGCCCTCTCGCGCGCAGCTAAGCGTGCCCACGGACGGACGGTGCTACAGCGACAGCCAGGCCAGCCCCCGGAAGAAGCCCGATTCTGCATGCTACTCATGCTACATAGCACAGCCAGGCCAGCTCCCCGGAGGGCCTGCGTGCTACACATGCTACACGTGCTACATGGCCATGTAGCATAAGTAGCACGGAAAATCGCCCCCGTTTCCCGCGGCCTCGCGTAGCATACGCAGCGCGGGACTCTCTCTATGGTAGGGGTATGGCAGATGCACTTCTGTTCGCTTGGAGAGCTCCCCCAAGAATTTCGACTTTTGGGCCTGCTCGATTCTTCGCTCTAAAGGCTCAGAGCTCAAAGATCTTCGGGGTCGTGAAAGTGTGAAGCCTTCCGTCAAAGTTTTCGCCAGCATGCGGCTTCGAGACGGAGCGAGAGGGCTCAGAGAGCTCGAATTTCGCATGCTGCACGTGCTACATGCCTGTAGCATCGAAAAGCCGCCGTCGCAGCCGCCTGCGTAAGGTATTATTTTCACAAGAAAGTTTGATTTTAAAGTTTACTTTAAAATCATGGCTCGTTTTTCGATTTCATGCTTTGACACATGTGAGGTCTCATGTCATGTCATAGCATGCGCTCTTTGAGACTTGGTACTCTGCATGTGCAGTGTCCGTGCTCTGAGGTAGGGACGGAAAAAGTTCGTTTTCTTGGGCTCTCTAGAGGCTGTAACCTTCTTCCTAGCAGGTTCGAGCCCTCCTAACCCGGTGCTTTAGAGTGTCACGACTCCCCCCCGTGTCGGGGGCGTCAGATGGATCGTGCCGGGTCTGCGAGCTCAGTTTACAGTGGCTCTTACTCTGACAGCGGCAGCAGCTACGGGTACTCAAGTGCCTCTTCGCAAAGTGCTGCTAGTTCTGTTGAAGTGGTTCGTGTCAGGCCACGTGCTTTTCACTTGCCCGCTCTCACTGCTGCGGCGCCCCGTGCCACGCCGCTTCAAAGGATTGTTTTGGAG
>CAJNJA010015949.1:0-11544 GCA_905231915.1 Symbiodinium necroappetens | reverse complement strand
CGCAAATGATGCTTTCGGGCCACTTGGACTTCCCTGGTGGACCGGACCACCTCGGGTGTCGCGGTGGCCGCCGGTGCGTCCGCGGAAGTTTCCGCCGCGTCCACCTCCATGGGCTCTTCCGCGTCCGGGGCCTCGACAGGGGTTTCGACCCGCACACTCGCACGACGCAGGCGCATGTCCCAGCGACGTCGGACTGTGCGAAACCCCACGTTACAGCAGAGCATTCCCCACGAACAAAAAGCAAGGCAACTACAGGGCTTTAGGGCATCGGGTGGGCGTAGGGCGTTGGCTTTGGGCTTCAAGGATCTACTTGTGAACTATTGTCTCGACTGAAGGCATGGTTTTCTCAGAGAAACGGGAGCAAAAGCAACGGTGCGCCTTCGTCGGCAGCTTCTCTGGGGTTGTGAGGCTGCGTTTCGCCTCCTTCGTCGTTTCCCTGTGACTTCGGGGCGTGGCTCCGAAAGGCTCCGCAGATGGAAGAAGCTTTGGACTCTCCGGGGCCGAGGCATCCGGCCAGGAGATGGAGATCCCTTTGCTCTCCGCAGGTCGTGGAAACTGATCGAGGCGGATGGTGTCGGCGAGCTGAGCGAGCTTTGTGCGAACCCCAGCAGTCATGGCATCATCGTTGGGCTTTTGCAGCACGTGCCTCTCAAAGGCCCCCTGCAGGGTGGAAAGGATGGCCGCAAAGGCGTTCAGCAAGCTTGGCGCCAAGGGCTTTGAACCCAACTGCCTGGGTTCGACCAGCACCTCGATCCTGAGAGTTGTGCGGCAAATATTGAAACAGGAGTCGGAAAACTGCGCCCCAAAAATCCTCATAACAGCCTCGCGCAGACCCCCCAATCTGCAAATCCCAAACGCCCGATCCCTAAAACCTTGAAGCCCGACACCGCTACCTAGCCCTGAGCTCTCCTACGACCGCCGAGCATCACCTCAAGCAGCCCAAGCACAGCCTCTGGTGACCGACAGATCTGCTTGAACACCAAGCACCTGGCTTCGGGCTCTTTGGGGGTCTTGTATTAAACTGGTGCTACGGACAGTTGTTCGATGCTCTACCCCTATGATTTATGAACCCTAGACCCTGAAATTGGAGAAAAGGCTAGGACGGTTAGGATTTTACAAATCACTGGGGCAGCGGAGACTGAACCCTGAACCAGTCTTCACAAGCTTTGGCAGATGACCTGTCCAGCTCTTTGCCGGTGACTGTGGAAGGCGCCCGCAAAGCTCCGTGCCAAACAGTGTGCACAACCTGCTCACCTCAGCCAGGCTTTGCAGGATCTAAACGATTTAGCCAGCCGAGCCAAAAAGACACCGCTAGATTTACAAGACTCTCTGGGATATTCCACATGCAAGGTAGCGTTGCTACTACAACACCAAGTCTGTCAGGTGATGTCCTGGAAATTCGATTCGTGCGAACATGCAGGGGCAAGGCATGCCTAGGCCGCTGAGCCCACATCACAAAGTCTTAGCCACGGTCCCAAGGCACAGATGCTCGCCACCAACTGCTGCTCTAGCAGTGCTGCGCCCCTCTCCACAAGGCGTGCTAGCGCCTGGCATGCCACTGGAAACCTGGATGTCAAGACAAAGCAAGGTAAGGGCTGTTCCAAAAAGAAGATGTTATGCTGTGAAGGTCTGGATATAAAGTTGTCAGTTTGCAGTGTAAAGTTTATACTTGAAGCGACCTGTGTCGCGGCTTGTGGGGCTGTTTCTCTTTGAAGGCATGCAGACAAACCCAACATCTCAAGGCTATCTCATCTCAATATCAAGCCCTAATCCCGTAAACCCTAAAACCTTAAACCCTAATCCCCTGAACCCTAAAACCTTCAACGCTAATCCCCTAAACCCTAAACCCTTAAACCCTAATCCCCTAAAGAACCCTAAAACCTTAAACCCTAAAACCTTCAAACCCTCATCCCCTAAACCCTAAAACCCGGAACCCTAATCCCCTAAATCCTGAAACCTTAAACCGTTATCCCCTAAACCCGAAAACATTAAACCCTAAAACCTTAAACCCTAATCCCCTAAACCCTAAAGCCTTAGACCCTAATCCCCTAAACCCTAAACCTTCATCCCCTAAACCCTAAAACCTTAAACCCTAATCCCCTTAACCCGAAAGCCTTCAACCCTAATCCCCAAAACCCTAAAACCTTAAACCCTAATCCCCTAAAACCTTAAACCCTAAACCCTAAAACCTTCGTCTTAAACCCTTAACCCGAAAACCTTCAACCCTAATCTCCTTTTTTGAGCAGGGACTGCAATGCACTAAGCCCTGAATCCCTTCAGCCATAATCCCTAAACTCTAAAACCTTAAACCCTAAAACCTTCAACCACTAATCCCCTAAACCCTAAACCCTTAACCCTAACCCCCTAAACCCTAAAACCTTAAACCCTAAACCCTAAAACCTTCAACCCTAATCCCCTAAACCCTAAAGCCTTAAACCGTTATCCCCTAAACCCTGAAACCTTAAACCCTAAAACCTTGAACCCTAATCCCCTAAACGCTAAAACAAGATCGAAGAGAACCAGAAGTCCTCAAGAAGTCCCCATCTCCGAACGTCTTAACCTGGCCATACCCGGAAGCAAAAGCCCGGAGGCCCACCATCGCCGTCCACCCTCCCAAACCCCCAAAGCCTGTTCAGGCACACTAACTCTCAAACCCCAACACCCTAAACTACTCCTGCCCTAAGACCCTAAAGCCCCTGCACCCTAACCACCCTGAGCCCCATCCTCTGAAAAGCCCAAAACCCACAACACCCAGGAGCTGGAACCTGAAGGTCTTACAGCCCAAACCCTCAAAGCCCCGGTTCAGGGTTTCGACTCACACACTCGCACAAGGCAGGCATGGCGTTCGAAGGTCTGAGCTTCAGGGTTCAGGGTTTTGGGCCCCAAATGCTCCTGACTCTTGCAGCCACTGAGCGCCTTGAAAACCCAAGCCGCCAAGGAGCAGAGGCTGGCAGAAGTCTGCAGCGTCTTCGAGCACTTCGGCCTTCCTTCATCTGCTTGGTCTGCTTCGGGTACCCCTAACCCTAAACCCGGAGACCAGGCTTCGCGATGCAGGGTTCGGGGCTGTGGATTTCGGGCTAGGATCTAGCAGCTTAGCACTCTGGGGCTTTCAATGAGTGAATTGGGTTTTGGGGGTGTGGTCTTTTACTGATTAAAAAACTTGGGGCAAAAAGGTGACATTTTCACCAATGTCTACTGAGGCCCGTTTCTTAGGTCCTTGGGCTTTGGGGCTTGTTGCTTGCCGTTTCGGGTGCGAGGTGCCTCTTGCGCGACGTGCGGGCACTTTGGCTCGCAGTTCGACCGGTGAGGCCGATCTCATGCTGCATAGCCTGGCTTTGGGGTTGGGGTTTGTGGCTATTAGAGTATAGGGTTTTGCTGAGGGTTTGGCTTTGGGGATACCTGCTGCCCAGGGCTTCGTAGTGATGGTGTTCAGGGGAGTCTCGTGAGGCTGCTGTTGTCATTCTTGATGTGACTGATCTCGGTTCCAGGAGAGGATGAGATGTGGCATCTACCCCATGTAGTTTCCACGACACCCTGAACACGAATCCAGCTTTGTTAAGGGCTGAGGGTCCTGTAGCTCTTGTAGCTCCTGCAGCTCTTGGGCTTGCGACACACTCATCTGGAACAGACCCCGAGACATTGGTGGCTTCAGATCTCTGGAGGCTCAAAGACCTTCTGGGCTTCGAAAGGGCCGGGCTCTTGAAGTTCCGCTTCTCTGGGAGGCTACTGCGTGCCTCCATCGCATAGAGGCAGAGCCGGTTCAGTAGTGGCTTCCGAAGGAGGATGGCCGGGGCCGTCCTACCACCACCAGGCGCTGATTGACTCCACAGATGTAACCCCAGGGGCCAATGGGCTGCCGAAAGCTACTGGTAGCTCAGCTCAGACTCCACAGAAGTCCTGTGCTACTCATAGCGACGACGAGTACAGCATTATTCCTGTGTGCTACACAGGAACAACTGGCCATCCGGTACTTTGCCCTTGTCAAACGAAGTTCTTAAACTAAATGTTAAAGTAAAGGTACCAGCGTTGGATGCCGCCAATGCAAAGAACCCGGGAGGTATGGGTCGGGGCCACTGCCCAAAGCCCAGGAAGCAATCTCGAGGTCCCAAAAATGCTCAGCTTCCAGACTCCCAGACACAGCCCGAAGCATGACAGACAGAACTCGTGACAAACATCATAGAAAGGAAAGAGCTTCGAGTGCGTTCAAGTCCTCTCAAGGCTTAGCACGAAGCTGAGAACCACCTTGCTGTGACCGATGTGGTTCTTCGGAGACCTGTCTAAGCTTTTCTTGGTGGGAGGAGCTAGAGAAGAGGTTGTTTGCCAAAGTGCTGCTTCGACGACAGTTCCTGGGAGCGTGGCTAACGCTTCAAACAGTACCTGTCCATACCAGTTTGGTTTGGAACTTCAGAGGATGGGATTCGCATTGTGATTCGGGCTATCGCAACTGAGTTTCTGGCCCAGTGTCCTGCGCCACAAGACTTGAGGATCCGCGCAACCGCAAGTTCAAGCCCTTCCAACTTGACAAGCAAGAAAACACTCGACGCTGCTAAACCCACGAAACTAATCCTACACCCTAATCAAATAAGCCTCTGAAGCCGAAGATAACCTTTACCACCTGACACCCCCCAATTCAAACCACCTATTCCACTAAGCCCATAGAATCCTTGCCACGCCATTTTGGCCCGACAACTTCTGAATTCCCACAACTCTGCAGCCATAAAGAAACCCCCAATACTCAACCCTGAAGCTCAGAAACGACATATAACCCAACAAAACTGAAACTTCATTGCACCCCGCCCAGCCCTCAACAACCGAGCCACCGAAAGACTCAGTTAGCCAAAGCTGAAGCTGTTGAGCCCTCTCAACCCTGAAGCCCCAAATTCCTCCTAAACCCTAAACCCTATAAACCCTAAAAGCCGGAAAAACCCTGAAACCCTGGAAGCCCCAAGTTTCCAAAGACCCTGGGCCGTCCCAGCGGCCAGTCCGACAGCAGCTCAAGAAAGCGCCGAAGCTGAGCAGAGAAGACTAAGGCGGCCGTACCGCAAACGTCCTCGGCTGCGCCTACTCTGGGAAGAGTTCGGGTGTGTCAGGGATTTCAGGGTTATGTATTTGTAGTCCTTACACTGAAGTCATGTATAGATCGACGGTGTTTAGGGTTCTGCGCATGTAGTCGGAGTCGTTATTTATACGGGGTGCTGACCGAAGCGGCCTTGAGGCTCAGCTTGGTTAGGGTTTGCAGGCTTCGAACAATCTTGGTGCGCTGGGCGTAGGGTATTTTCGAATTTAATGTTCTGGAGCGGGGCTTGCCAGCAGACCTAAACCCTCACGCTCCACAGTTCCCTGAGGCCTATACACCCTGAGCCCCATCCCGTAAACCCGAAGCCCTGTGCTCCAGTGTTGGGCCTGCCTGGAATTGAGGCAACAGTACAGAGGAACTAGTCAGGATCAAAGCTCGAGGCATCCTTGAGTTTGAACTGGCTCGGACCTTCGAACGCCAGGGTTTAGGATTTCGGTGCTCGAGTTTAGGGCTTCTCCGAGCGAAGGATGGGCGATTTCAAGGCAGAGCGTCGAGGAGGGCTGTAAGCAAGTCAAGCGCCTTGGTGACAAGCTGTCCCGTAGGGGAGCTGGCAGAAAGCACCTCCCATGCCAGGATGTTTTTACTTACAGTGCCCAAGGCTCTTTTGACACAAAACTGTGAGGCTTCAGGACTTCAGGCGCTCCATGGGTTCGAGCTTAGCCGTTTTACAGTCTTTTTAGGGCTTATAGGGCTCAGGGGTTTCGCGTTATCCAACCTTGATGTTCAAGCCCTTTATCTATTAGAACAATAGCGATCAATCACCGAGCTACAGAAGGCTTTTGGCCACTCAAGGTAGCTCAGGGGTGAGGCTTCAGGGATTCTTAGGCCGAGCCCTCCGGCACCTGGGAAGCTACCGACGTCTCCCGCGTCAGGGAGGTCAGGAGGAGCTCCACCGTTGCCAGAATCTTCGCTTGGGGCAAGACGATCAAGGCCTCATCCGCCTCCCGACGTTCTCGGCGGCCCTGGGTGGCAGTGCTCCGAATTCGGCTTGTGTTGGCTGTGTTGGGGGCGCCGAAGCTATAGGGGGGGGTAACGGCTGAAGATATGTTGGCTTTGACCGCCGCATGCGAACCCTTGGCACTCGTGAGTGAGTGCTCACTCACGCGGGAGCCTTTCAAATGGCCAAATCTCTCAACGACTACAACACCAAGCCTCACCAAGGACGTGAATACTGAAACCCCGAAACCCTAAATTTCTACAACCCTTATAAATTTCCTAAAACCCTGAAACTCTAAAACTCCTCACACCCGAAAAAAAACCCGAATACCCGCACACCACAAAAAGAGAACACAAAAAGAGGATGTCTTCTGTGGAGTCTGAGGATCGGAAGCCTCGGAAGGTCTACTCCGGCTGTACAAAACCAGTGCCCGGAGGAGCTCCAACAGTCGGACGCACTGCAAACTCGCGCTGTGGATGGCGGGATCCTCGGGGGTGCGACGGCTGAGGGCTCCGGGTTGGGCATTGAAGACATGGACATCATTCATGGGTGAAGGAGTTAATTGTTCATGAGGATGGATATTCGGTGGTGGTGTTCTAGACTTGGTTTTTGGTCTTCATAGGAATCTGCGAACTTGCATGAAACGACAACCAAGGCTCCGTGAGGCGCGGGGCCACCGAGTTCGTAAAGATGCTAGAAATCCTCAGGCGTCCGATACCCTCTCTGGAAAGTTGCGCTAGTCCTTTCTAGTTCCTTTATGGGTGTCACACATCCCAGCCAATCCCAGCTAGCCAAAAAGAGGAATCTGCAGAATCTTAGCTCCAAGAATCTCTGCACAAGCCGTTTGCATCGCCCTTTCCGCGGTCGGAACCTGCGACTCACCCTGAGAGTCTCCAGCTCGGAGAAACCAAGTCAGCCGGCAGAGCGCCAGGGAGGCAGCTGTGGCCACTTGCTGCCGGGGATGCACCACTAAAGGCCAGAGCAAAGGCCAGAGAGCCGAAAGTCCACCTCAGGGTTCTCAACATACTACTCAAAGGTCCTCCGTAATATTCATCTTCATGGCCTTTACGCGAGGATCTCTGTTAGGAGCCTTATTAAGGGAGGGCATCCCTTACTTAGGCCTCGTGCAATGTGGCAATGCCAAAGGGGCGAACTTTTTCAGCGGTCTATTTGGGCTCAGGTTCTTTGGATCAGCGACCCACCTAGATTCCCATGGCCGTGACGCAGGAGAAGACAGCAGCCTTCGGCCACGAGCTGTTGCACCTGAAAGGACTTCGGATGTGCCTCGAGCACCACGCGCAACTGTGGGATGACCCGGCGAGTCCAGGCTTGCTTTTCCGCCCGGTCCTCCTTGCCAAGCAGGGTGATTGACAAGATGATGGCATTCCGAACCGAATCGCAAAACCTCCAATCCTACATCTGCAAAGACGCAAACGTAACTTCAAGCCACAAACCACCTGAAGCCTGAACCCTTATTTTCGTAGTCCTCCCTGAATCCTTGAAGCCCAAGGCCTTCGTGCCCTGGTGAGCGATGCTGGCCACAGCCAATGCACAAAGGCACCTTGCCCAGCGCACGCATGGCCAATCAGGGCTTGAACGCATTAAGTGTGTTGATGGAGTCAAAGCTTAACCAGTGGGTCTCAAGCAAGTCTTGTAGGATTTAACTGATTTAACTTATGACCGTAGAACTTGTGGCTTGGCATTGGGTTTTCTTGGGTTTCAAAGACAGAGCAAAGGGTCTGGACACTTCGGGCTTTTAGAGCCTCAAGGGGCCTCTGGGGGGTCTTCTGGGGCTCTACTTGGCGACTCATAGCTCCCCTGAAGGGGTCTCGTATCGTAACCCTGCAATCTAGGACTTACTGCTGAGCTTCCGCTTCGCCATGCTTCGCCAGTTTACGAGACGACTGTTAGAGATGTTCCATCACATGCTGGTGCCCGATTCGCCGACGCCCCTTTCAGGGGCTTATGTCAAACTCTACGGATCCCTCTTAAGAAATGCTGCTCAAACAGCCAATCAGGGGCCGATGTACGCTAGTGGGTACCTCGGTCGGGGTTCTCGTGAGAAATCTTTGCTGAAGGCCAGGAATCTGGATGTTCCTCTTCATGACTCCAGGCTAGGCAACACCCTTCACACTCCAAGCACTAGATGTTCCGTCAAACATTGGGTTAACGTTTAGGGTGTAGGGACTACCATATGCCTTGAATCGGAGTATATACGTAAGTCAGAAGCTTCATCAACACCACAGGCGCCAGGTCCTAAACAACCTGGATCGCCCACTTTTCCAGTCGGCCTCACTGCCAGCCCTGCAACCAGCGGCCATCTGGAGCTTACGCAACTGCCTTAGAAGCCAAAAATCTCAGAGGGTCGTGCGCTGGCTCACCGCATACAAAGGACAAGTGGGTTTTGCAAACGTCCAGTTCATCAGCGCGTGACTATGCAAAGAGAAGGCTAACCCAGAAAGCTCATAGGTTAATTGCTTGACGATAGCTGAATATAGTGGAATCCTGAAACTCAATCTCTGGACCAAGCCGACAGCAGAAGGCATCAAAACAACAGTAAAACTCCACCGCCACCTCGAACCTTGCGTGCGAAACTCCAAAACTCCTTAAATCCTGACCCCGTCAAACACGAAGCTTGAAACCCTAAAACCTAAATTCAAGCCTGAAGCCTGGACCGCAATCCGTTACCCCCAAGTTGGATCCTTGAAGGCCCGAGGACTTTCGCTGTCCTGCCCAAAAAGAGCACTTTTCGCAGGACAACTGCCAACCGTAGAAAGTATTTTCATTCGCTAGCACTATTACCGGCACTATTGTCATTGCACATCGCCGGCAGAATGGCCGTTGGCACCAAATGGGGCTTAATGTAGCGCCCTAAAAAGTAGGATCCGTATTATAAGGACCCCAAATCCCGTATTTTCGGAAACTCCCATAAATGACCAGCCGGAGGGCTGAGGCTCCTCACGACCAAATCGCTCACCAAAGGAGCCTCGACCTCTCGTGGAAACCTTGGGGGCGGAGGATTTGGGGAAGGGTGGAGCTCAGGACTTGGCTGAGATGTTGTTTGAGCTCATTTTTTTCTGTGACTTCCCATCCTGTCTCAAGAAAGCTGGCTAATGGTTTGGGATTGTCGGCTCAGGTTTCAATCTCTGGGGCTTCGGGTTCAGTTTGGTTTGCTTTTTGCGGGCCCTTTTCCGCCTTGATAGAGCTGGAATACCAGGTAGAGCCGGTAGAGCCTAAGTTCGAGGATTGCGAGGCTTCCTGAAGAGGTTCAGGGGCTTGGGCTTTAGGGTTTAGAGGGAGGGCTTTTGGGGTTCATGGGACGGTCTCGTATGTTATGGAATATTTCAGTGGATGGTGGTAAGATGCAGCTGGGAGTTCGAGAGCCCTTGTAAGGTCGGGGCTCAGGGTCTGAAACTCTGGATTCTACAGAGTAAATGTACTGCCCTTCTGGGGCGGTTTGAAGTCTGGTCTCAAGTCTTCGTGCCTGAAGCTATTGAGTTCAGGCCACGGGTAGAACATGGATGAGTCTAGGTTCTCAAAATCTCTGGGATTTGGCTTAAGTGTGAACCCTTCGCACATCTACCATGCCCCTGGCCACGCCGAACCTGACCTTCTGAAATCTTACACCCCGAACCCTGTCAACCCCTGGAAACTCAACCCTAAACCCTTCAGCTGTGTAGGGCCTGCTTCGGAGGGCCACGTCATTTGGAAGAATCAACCCAGTAACCCTTGTAAGGCCCTTTCCCACCATTTACTAAAAACTTACAAAACCCTCATTGAAAGCCGGGTACAAAGCCATGGGAATCTGTCAAAACAACCCGAACCAAACCTGAAGCCGTGGACAAGCATGACAAACTGCGTCAACCCGCATGGACTAAAGCATCTGACTTAGACGACCATTCATCTCGAAGAGACTGCATCTCCAGCGCCGCAAGAAGGGCTGACTCCTTGAGGCTTCAAAAAGACGGTTTGAATGTTATATGGGTTGTATAAGGATTGTTATAGTCTTGAGGGGTTCAGGAGGCTTAAATGGGATACTGAGTAAACTAGTATAAGTTTTAAGGTTTAGAATAACGACCCGCAAGTTTAAGGCTTAAGGTTTGGTTCAAGGACTTCTTGGGTTTGGGCAGAGGTGGATTTGTGGTTCAACTTAGAGGTTCAATGTGCTGAGCATCGACTGAGAAAAAAGGCCTCCGAAACCTAAGCCCACTGCAACCAAAACTCAAAACCTACGGTGCTTTGCGAGGGTTGTCTTTTGCTCACTTGTCCCAACCACCACAAGAACCTTTTCATTTCAATCACAATAATAATAAAGCGTTCTGGCAATCGTACCGGAAATTCTATTGAAAGCAATGGGCCTGTCAAAACTCCCCAAACTCCAAGCTAAAATCAATGCCAGCGCACTGCCAGCAGTGGCCGTGAGGGCTTGGACTGGGTCGGCGAAAGCGCGGAGGCAATGGCCTCGGAGAACGTTCTTCAGTTCTCTGGTTCCCGGTTGGGGCCATATTAAAAATGATCATTTTTAATCCTTATTAGGGTTTCATTATAACAAAATGTAAAATTGTATCCAACAAGGACCCAGTTCTGAGCTTAGGTTCCAGGAGCCTCGACACTTGGGGTATAAGCTCTTGGCTCTTGGGGACAGACTCAACTATTTCAGTACAGAAGGGCGGGACCACGAAGACTGCGTTTCCAATAGGGGTAGACGGGGTAGACTCCCGCCAAGCCTTGCTACTGTATCCAGAGAGGTTGTGGCACTGTAAAAACCTTCTAGGATGCTTAACGTGCAGTGCGAACGGATCGGTTTGCAGTTGTTGATCGGAGCGATCAGTGGGGGCCTGAAAAAGTTTGAGTGGCCTGCAACTTGAAGCCATGTTCGAAGCTGAAGCAACAGCACAGGCTTCGCTTCAGGATTCAGCTTTGCCGTCTTTCTTCGGTTCATTCAACTATGCATCCTGCGATTGGCGGGGGTTGGTCAGTTTCTAATTCCTCAGGCCTCCACTAATTCTTAAGACTTAAGATCTTTAAACTCGGTCAGTCTGATGAAATCCCGGGATAGTCCGGCTTTCCCTAGCTCTTGGAAACCGTCAAGCCTGCAACAGCGACGCCGAAGCCGAAACACGAAACCCAGCACCCGACACCCGCCCCAACCAAAGGCTGCCTGAAACTCCGGAACCTTACATACCTCAAAACCCTAAACCCTATAAACCCTAATCCCAAAACCCCTAAACCCTAAAACCATCCTAAACCCTATAAACCCTAAATCATCCCCTAAAAGCCCCAACACAGGCTCAACCTCGAAGGCGGCCAGAAGACATTCGCCAAAGCCGTGGAGCTCGCCGCCGAACCTCCGCCCAAGCAGGATCTCTGGCTTCGGGGCCTCGGGCCTCGGCCCTATGCTAGGGTTTAGGGGTTTTGGGGGTTTTGGGGTTTTGGGGTTTAGGGGTTTAGGGGTTTAGGGGTTTAGGGGTTTAGGGTTTAGGGTTTAAGGTAAAAATGACCAACCCATGAGTTTAGTTGTCATTTTGAT
>CAJNJA010015947.1:0-11545 GCA_905231915.1 Symbiodinium necroappetens | reverse complement strand
CCATTACTGAGCGGGTGAGGACCTCTCTGCAGCTAGTGAGAAACTGTCTAGGCTCTGAGGAAGCGGACCCTTGGCTCACCTTCGTTGTAGCAATGATACCTACGCTCGCTGAAACATGAGTGCAAAATAGACCGAAGCTGTACACCTGAAACCAAGCTGCTGGGCATGCCCGTCTTAGGCCGCCTCAACTTTGGCTGAGCCGAAAGATTCAGAAAAAACAGTGCTATGACGGGAATAAGATGATAACAAACAGGCAGCTCAAGCTGAATCATGCCCTGGGCAGTCCACTTACGCCAGTTCCTGTATGCACCAAGCGATCTCACAGAAACTTGATTGAAGCTGATGCTCTCCTGTCGTCGTGGCCTTTCGCACCATCGCTACTGTTGCAATCTTCGAACTTCTGCTGCTGCCACCACTACCACCACCACGACCAACAGCAAGAAAACCGAAAACAAAACCTGAACCCTGAACCCCGAAACCACAAACCCTAAACCCCTGAACCACCCCCCTAACCTGTCTTATTTAACCCATTCCCCCGCCTGGCCTGATCTGCCAGCCTTCTCTTCGCATTATGTGCGCTCTGAGCCGGAACCTCCGGCGAAGAAAAACTGACTTCGGGATGAACACACCATAATATAAGACACTGCACTATAATATAGTGCACTACAACTATAACGTACTATAATACAGATATACCATGATAGACTATAATGCGCACTACCGTTTGCTAAGATTTTGGATTTAGAGCTGAAGGTTTAGGTTTGTGCGTCTCATCTGGTTTAGGGTGCGGGCTTTACAGCTTAGGTTTGAGTTGCGCTTTACTTAGAGTTTAGGCTTTAGGCTAAAGTTCAGGCTTTGCAGCAGAGTCGGTGCAGGTCATCTTTTGACTTGGGTGACCTGATCCAGAACCTTCAAATTGGTCAGAAGGTTAGGCAGCAAAACTATGACACTGACGAAGAACGGTCATCATGCTGATAATCACACTCCAAAAAGTTTAAGGAGGACAGACATCTGAACAGCACGAGCCAGATCCGGACATGGGCGCACCAAGTGGCCCCCCGGAGCCAGCGCGACGAGTGCGCTGGGCGGTGCCACCTGTCGATTGCCGATTGGCAAATTGAATCATTGAAGTTGAAAACTGAAGTCTACATCCTAAGCCCTACTACCGCAGTACCATGGTGCCGAACAGGGCCTCTGACAGGGCCATAGTCGTGCAAAAATAAGCCGAGCCTACCACTCTTTCAGGGCGATGTAGACTTTAAACGACTAGAAATCACTAGAAAGCATGCCCGCCGTTTCCCTGGATGGCAGAGGGCACCCGGTGCTCAACACACCAAGGTCTCAACTCCATTGGTTCATGAGGCCCCCCTAAACCCTCAACCCCCAACCTTAACCCCTAAGACCTAAACCCGTAACCCCAAAACCCTCAACCCTCAACCCTGAACCCGTAAACCCTAAACCCCTCAACCCTAAACCCTCAACCCTCAACCCTCAACCCTAAACCCCTAGACCCTCAACCCTAAACCCCTAATCCATCAACCCTAAAACCTAATCCCTGAACCATAAACCCTCATCCCTAGACCCCTAAACACTCAACCGAAACCTGGAAGCATCCTGGACAGCTCCGATCCGAGCGCGAAGCCGCTCCAGACGGGATCCGAAGCGGATCGAAAACAGGCTATGTACAATATTGCATAATATGAGAAAGATTTTATTTGACTAAATATTACATAACATAAGACAATTTCAAAATAATTGAATGTTACACAAGATAAGAAAACTTAGAGTAATTTAAGGTTACGTAGTGGAAGAAAACTTAAAGTAATTTAATAATGGACGAAAACTTGAAGTAGTTCAATGTTGCATAATACCAGAAAACGTATTGCAATGCAGTGCTACGTTGCATTATGTTCCACTATATTATCAAACATAATATCATGCAATGTAGTTGAAGGTATGGGTCCACTTCTGGAGGCCTCAAGAGGCCCGACCACAAGCAGGATTTGCACCGCTGACGTGGGCTTCCAGACCTCCCAAAACCCTAAATTAAAGCCCTAAACACACACGGTTTTTGGCGTTTAGGGTTTAGAGTTTGGCATTTAGGGTTTAGAGGGTAGGGTAAAACCTCCTCCCAGAAACCTAAATTCTAAACGCCCAGAACCCCTAAAGCCCCCAAAGCATTACTTCGCTCAGAACGATCCCTCTGCACACATCAAAGGCCGAGGGAAGGGCCTGGCTGCCGCCTCAGTCGTCGGGTTAAGGGCTTTGGGATTTGTATATAGAGATACACATATATATATATATGGAGTATATCTCATTAAGTAGAAATAGATATCTAAAACTGTATCTACCTCGGGGACAGTTCCGGGTTTCGATATGCAGGATTTGTTGATCTTATATTATGTTGGGGTTGCAATGTTTCGGAGGAATTTCGGGTCTTGGCTTTGTTTCAGGGTCCAGGGTGGTCCTGATTTGGGTTTAGGGTTCGGTTCCGTCCGCTCTGGTTACATGCCCCTCTTCTTTGCTGGCATCACGTCGTCTACGACTCCACAGTCATTGCCAACAACTATGAGCCTTGGCTGCAAACCCTGAGCCCTGAACCCTAATCATCCCAAACTTATCTCCAAAACCCTCACGTGGTTTCCGAAAGTAGGGACCCTAATATAGTACCATAAATACCAGGATCCTTATTACCAGGACCCCAAAATAAGGTACTCCTTCTTTTCGGAAGTCCTCACGTCCAGATGCTGAACTTCGAAGACACCAACCTCCGAACCTTGAAGCCTGGCCCTCAACCCAAAACCCAAAGGCCTAAGCCCTAAACCCAAAACCCCAAGCCCATAAACCCTAAACCCAAAACCTTAGGATCCCTAAACCCTAAAACCCCAAAACCCAAAAACCCCAAAACCCAAGAAGCCCTAACCCACCCCCAGTAAGGAACTCTCGCCGGCCTCGACCGGGTGGCGGGGAGCGCGACCTGAATCACCAAGAAAGACAGAGACGGTTTAGGGTTTAGGGGTTTGTTTTAGGGTTCAGGAAACGGGTAGTTCTCTATGTTAGGGTCCCGTTTTAGGTCCCCGCTATAGTACGGCACCCTTGTAAACAGGACCCTCAAAGGGACCCTATTTTTGAGAACTACCCATACGGGTTTAGATGTGGTCTAGGCAAGGGTTTACTGGGGTTGAAGAAGCGGTGGTACTCTGTTTGGGACTGTCGTGCTAGGGTGTGCGATTTAGCGCGATGCTTGTTGTTGGGTGATCTATGGCGAGCGCTGGTACTTGTTTCATAGACGCCCGGCGCCCGACAGAGGTCAACCTTCAACCCGGTCCTAAGACCTCTGAACACCTGAGCCCCTGAGCTCTGAGCCCTGAGAGGAGAACACCCCACGATGGAACCCTGCAGCTGCCTTTAAGGCAGAACCCCCATTGTCGAACTCTAGGGTACCCTTGGAAAAGGAACCCCTCACCCCAATAGATCCCTGAAAGGGACTCCTTAGTTAGTCCTAATCCCTAAACCCCTAACCCCTAAACCCTAAACCCTAAACCCCTGAACCCTAAACCCTAAACCCTAAACCCCTAAACCCCTAAACCCTAACCCCTTCGTGTCTGGCCTGGACTCTTTGTCCTCAAGCCCAGGCGGTCCCGCGCCGAGCTGGCTCAGGGGCCCCAAGCCCAGCCTTTGAAGTGCAGAGGGTTTAGGGTTTAGGGTTTAGGGGGTTAAGGGTTTAAGGGGCAAGGACGCCCCAAAAATGCGGAGCAATTAGGGGTTTAGGGTTTAGGGGTTTAGGGTTTAGGGCTCAGGGCTCAGGGTTTAGGATCTGGGGCGTTGGGTTTAGGGCTTAGGGTTTGGGGCTTAGGGTTAAGAGTGTAGGGTTTAGGAGCAAAACCTATGAGACACCCTTTATCACATACACGAGATGTATATATATATATATATGTATATATATATAGAGAGAGAGAGAGCGAGAGAGAGACAGAGACGGAGAGAGAGAGAGAGAGAGAGAGAGAGAGAAACGACCATGGCTACAATAAGAACAATAACAACAACGATAACGATAAGCATAACGATAGCGGTAGCGGGCACGAAAGCGATAACGATAGCCATGGCGATGGCGATAGCGATAGCGATGAGAGTAACACTAACAATAACACTACCAATACGAATACAATGCCAATAGCAAATGCAATAGCAATAACAATAACAATGGCAATAGCAGTAACAGTAATCGCAATAGCCGTAGCAATAGCAATAGCAATAGCAATAACACTAGCAATAACAATAACAGTAACTCAATAACCATAGCAGCAAGAGTAACCGCAACAACAACAGAAACAATGACAATAACAACAACCATAGCAATAACAGTAGCAATAACAACAAAAGAAACAATGACAATGACAATAACAGTAGCAATAACAAAAAACAATAAATAACAGTAACAGTAACAAGACGCTGATGATGCTCCCGGCGGTAGCCTGGCATGGTGGTGCTGTGATGCTGGGGCCTGGTGGCGGTGGCGAACAGATGGTGACTGCCCATCACTGGCCATCACTGACACTAATCAGCTCCAGCTTCGACCCGACAGTGAGGCCAAGACTTTGAGGCCATCATTAACCGGCGGCGCTGGTCCATGGTGACTCCCATTGTCCTGCCAGGAGCGCGCATCCCAGACCAGCAGAGACATTCAGGCTCAAAGCATCCTGCCAGGGCAAAACGCTCCTGAGCTTTTCCTCGGTTTCCGTCATGAGGTACTTCTGCAAAGGCGACCAAAGCCTTGTCAGAGCCACTCTCATGTGGGAACATGCTAGCCTGTGCCAATGCATACCCACACATACACCCTGCATGCAGCACCGTGCATGCAGCACTGTTGAATATGTGCAAGCTGCATAGCAGACACTCACACACGTTCGTACACAAAGACTTCGATGAATGCACACAGTAATCCTGTGAAAGAGGCAGTCCCATCACGCCCTTTCTTAAACCCTAAACCCCAAACCGAACAAGCCGGGAAGTCCAACCGAGGCCAGCACACTTCGGAATACCACACTCGAGGGCCCAAAGCAGCGCTAAAGTAGCTAAGTGATGCAAAGGAAGGCTGGAGTTCGTCATCGTCTTGATGCATGATTCCTATGACCGCGAATGTGCTGAACACTCACCGGCGGAATACGTTGCCATCTGAAACCCCACGAAAGTACAGAACGATAATAAAATGCACATTTGCGGCATCCTTCGTGGGTGCCCTGGCTATTTTGAGCCGGTGCAACTCACCCTTGATTGGTGCGACGGTTGTGTCCACACGCAGTACTGGAAAGGAACACGCTTGGGGAACAGGCAAAACTCGACTACCAGCTCTAACACATTCCACAAAGCCACATGTGAGCGAGCACTGGCATTTTGCCAGGCGCTTTGATGCCGTGCGCTGACAGCGTCGTTGCGGGATCGCTGCAGTCGCAAAGTATCCTGTATATTCCGGCGGCTAAAGCTGCTGCGTGCGCTTAAAATTCTTGAAACTCGCTAGTTGCAAACCCGGGTTAAACTTCTCGGCTTGTGATTCTGCTGATGTTGAAAGTGCTGCGATGTGGCTTCTGTCGGGCGATAGGCGGGTTTGAACCTAAACGCCAAACCAAACAAGCTGGGTGGAGTTCATTACCATCTTGACGTGAACCGGTCCTTTCATGATTCCTATGACCGCGCATGTGCTGAACTCTCACCGGCAGAATACGTTGCCATCCGAAACCTAACGAAAGTACAGGACGATTGTAAAATGTGCACCTTTCATGGATGTCTTGGCTATTTTGAGCCGGTGCAACTCACACACATGATTGGTGCGAGAGTTGTACCAGAACGGAACCACGCTTTGGGTTCAGGCAAAGCTCGACTACAAGGTCTGGCACATGCCACAAAACCACACGTGAGCGAGCACTGGCATTTTGCCAGGCGCTTTGATGTTGCGCGATTGAAATTGTTGAAATTTCAAACCTGTGGTTGCAAACCTGGGATGCTCCACCTTTCCGGGACTTGCGCGGTCCTGACAGAAACTCGAGAGGCTGCTGTGCTACGCACTGACTTATCGCGTCTGCGGGCGAAGGCGGCCACGCTTTGCATTCGCCAAGCAGCTGTTGACTGCCTAAGCGGGGCCTATCAACGCAACTTTTCCTTTGACTGTTCCTATTGCTGCTGCTTGGCAGTTGTTTTACGATTACACATGATGATACTACTATCAAAAAGATTGTGAAGACTACTACGAATAACAACAGTATCAATAGTATTAACACCAAGAGCAATAATAACAATAACAATTCAGTAATGCGAACAAACAACAACACTAATAATAAGAATAATAATGCGGCGACTACCTCTACTGCTACAGCTACTGCTACTGCGACTGCTACTGGTACTCCCTACTAGTAGTAGTAGCAGTAGTAGCAGTAGTGGTAGCAGCAGCAGTAGTGCCCGCCACCGTGTTTAACGTACCCTAAATGTTGAAAAACGCAGCTGCCGCTGTGGTCCCCCAGCCACCGCCTTGGCTGCTCCAGTCGCGGAGGTATGTTTGCACGACGGTGCTGAGCGTGAGGGTTTAGATGGTGCCACTGTTCGAATGGGGGCTTCTCAAAGGGGGCTTCAAGGGGCTTCTCAAAGGCAGATTGTGAGAGGCAACTCTGGGCGAGTGCAGGTAATGACAAGGATACGCGGGGTTGACACAAGGACGCCATGAGTCCAGTGTGAGAGAAGGCTGTCCAAGTTCGGGACGCACCCAGACCTCGCATTCGCATTGGCCTTTGTCGTGCCCTGATCTCCAGGAGAGCCAACCACCAGCAGCCCACCTTCCAGCCTTGCTGTGAGCTTCCTGGATGCACAGGATATTACAAGGTATGGAGCTGGCTTGGTGCATCAGGTACTGCCTGCGCGCGGCATGTCCGGAGGGATTAAAGATACTGCTCTTGAAATCCTTCATCGTCTGGACATTAGCAGTTATAGCCTGAGGGGAACGAGGCGAGGCAGGCTTGAGAAGCCCCTTGAAACTCCTTTCAAAAAGCCCCCCCTTCTCAAGCCCCCTTGAAGCCTCTTCTCGAATTGATTCGAGAATTCTGAAATTCTTGACTCGAAGGGCTTGAAGCCCTTCTCAAGCCCTCTTGAAGAGGGCTTCAATTAATTGAATGAATTGAAGCCCTCCTTCAAAAATTCAGATGGAGCATACCTGGTACTTGTACGAGTACTGCCACTGCTACTGCTACTTCGCGTACTGGCCAGCGACGTGTTTGCCGTACCCGTGAAATCGGCTACTCGCGATTTGGGCGGGGGGTAATAACGACATGGGTACACAGACACCCAGAACAATATCTCCACGAGCCGTTTTACTTCTTTTATTTTTCTTGTACTTTCGTGATGGCGGACTAACAAAGGCTGCATTTCGGCAAGCAGGGAATGCTGTTTATTTGGGAGGAGTCGGGGCTGATTATGACGACATTGGTACACAACACCTCAAACAATGTCTCCACAAGAGCCTTTTACTGGTATTTACAGTTCCTAAACCAGGCAGCTGCGCTTGCAAGAGGGTCCGTGTGTTTTGTGGCACTTGGAAAACGCAACATTCTGCAGGGTCGATGCGATTTGTAACCTAAACCTGGAGCCAAACTCCAAACTCAAAAACCGATATGAAGTCTTTGGGCGAGGCAAGTTTGGGTTTCGAGGCTTTTAAAGGCTTTGCGTTTCGAGACCTTTCAGGGCTTGGAGTTTGGAGGCGTTTAAGGATTCGGGGTTCGGAAGCCTGCATTGCTTCGGAATGTGCTTGCAATGTCGTAATTACCCCCCCACCCCCTTCCCAAACCGGCAAACCGCCAGGTCGAAAAAAAACCAAGGGAACGCAAAAAAACACCGAAAAAACAGCCTCGGACTCTTAGAGGCGCAGACACCTGAAACCAACACACCGTGGGACACAACACACGCGCGTTTCGAGCAACGCCTCCCACACAAAACACAAAACAGCCTTGTCATTTGCGTACTTCCAAAATACACTGAAACAAGCACGCCATCGGCTTGCAAAAAGTCCACAATTGTTGTCGGAGCTACAGAACGAACAGCACATCGTCGTGCACACTCAAGGTGCGAGGTATGTGCTGCGCGAAGTCTGAGAACAAAGCTTTGTAGACAATTCCTCAGGAAAAAGGCGGATATTGTATCAATTGTTCAATCCGTTTGTGGAAGTCTGCAAGACAGGAAAGCCCACAAAGGCTAAAGCACTTGTAGAAGATGTTAAGTCATTTCGAGGCGTTTCATAATCTTCAGAATGTTGCCGTTAGCCAAGTGCGCTTTTAGACACCACAATTCAGACCCTCGAAACGACTCTTTGATTCCTGATACCGTGCACGATCTTGGAAATCCAGACACTGGGCGGCTAGTTGTGTGGAGTCCAAAGAAAATGTCTGCGCGAGCCGCCGCAAGGGCACCTGCATTATGTCTGGCGTAGCAGCGTCATCTTTGACGTTGAATACCTCCAGAGCTTGCACAGCCTCGCATTGCGGGAATTCTGCGGAAAGCCCATGCCTTCATACGGCCAAGACATCTTCGTAGAACGGCCCTCCTCCGATAGATTGCATCTGCCCTGTGCGCAGCGTGTAGACGTGTGCCGTGGACAGCCATTGTAGCATGAAGGACGCCTTCGACTTCCAGGACGATCTTCTTGACGAAGAGCCTATGGACACGTCTGAGGAAATCCTAGCAGGGCACGTAGCCTAGACTCGCTCCGGTCATTGTCATTCTGGCTTGCAAGCAGCTAGCTAGAATCTTCCGGCGAATACAAGACACATGTACATGCTGGATGCCCAAATCACGGTTCTTCACAGGCAAGGGCCAGACTACGGGGGGGAGACTTCTCAAACCCCCTTCGAGAAGCCACCCTTCTTAAATCCCCAGGCGTGGCAGGCTGCTCTTCAAGAAACAAGACAGCGGCCCGAAACAAATGCGCGCCATCCCCAGACGGCCTTGGCGAGCGCGCTAGCGCGGTATGCTACCAGCATCTCTAACTTTGGGTATCGAGCCTCTTCTCGAGATCTGACGCCTGCATCCCACAAAGTGCGCATGGTCTGTCTCCTCATGCCGAGAGCATCAGAGTTGCTTTGTTAAAGCTGAAACTTGGAGCTCGCCTCTGCCTTTTTGGCTACATGGTGTCCGCGTGTTAGCCGCACCGTCCCAAGTCCACAAAGGAGACGGACTCCGAAGGCAAGTCAACCCACCAAAGCTTCCTGAAGAAGCGAAGCACAAGACAGCGTTGTCCGTACCGTTGGAGAAGCAGCCGCAGCCCATAGATTGGAATCCGGAGAACCTGCCCATCGGAGCGTTGACTGACGGGCACGAGAAGGAGGCCGAGTTTTAGGATCTGAAAAAAACGAAAACGACAGATGGAGGCATTTCCAGGAGGAAGCGTCGAAGACAGAAGGCACAAGTGAAGGAGTGGATTTTCTGCAGGGAAAGTGCCTAGATGCTGCAACTTCACTGAGATGACCATTTATGTCAAGATGCAGATCGGACACCCGGCATGGATGAGCAGATAAGCCGGTCTTTCACTGACGATGCGGCCGTGGCCTGCAACGTCTTCTTTCACAACATGGTCGGCATGGGCAGTCTGCCCTCCGTGGTTAGGTGTGGGCAGCAAACTCTAAACCCCAAACTTTGAACCATTTCACCGGGTGAGACCGGTCTCATCCGTCAGTGGAGCCCCAGACGGCTGGTGCTCGTTCCTCAACTTGAGAAGTCTGGGCTTGGCCATCCTGCATCTGGAGTTTTAGGACCGGGTTCGTGGCACCGATCGCAAATCTGTTTGGGCACCAGAATCCTGCAGAAATCTCGAATTTGAGCGCACGAATTCTGAGCACTCTAGGTGCCGAGATGTGCTTGACCGGTGCCGGAAACTCTGTTTGGAAGGAACTACTGTAGGCTGCGGGAAACGGTATACGGTGGCCATGAGCAAAGTATAAGATCAGAATCTGTTGTGGCAGTACTAAGATGGCAAGCTTGCACATCTGCTAAACACGGAAAGCAGGCTTCCAACCCCGTTGTAGACCTTTAAAAAAGGCCACGACATGATTCTGTCGGCGCAATCCGCCTGTCACCAGGAATGCGCGTGAAAAAGATGGATGGTGTCTTGGCCCAGGGAGCCACACATACAGACTGCTCGTAACTGGAACATTTGTCTCGCTTGCGCAATTCCCTGCACCATGCTTCCCGTCGTCTGTGGCGAACACGCACCACCTATGGCTTCTATGGAAGCTTTTGAAGTGCTTGCAGAGCTTTTTGAAGGTCGATTTAGACTTGTTGCTTTGCTTGAAATGGAAGCCTATGTTGTTTGCCAATAACCAGGTGTAGGAAAACAAATTTCGCAGTGAGGCAGCTGGGACAAGCAAATTTCACAGCAACGGAAGAAACGATGTTTTTTTAGTAAGTTTTTCTTTGACGTTTGAGTCTACTAAGAAACTTGGCACTTCAATTGGGTCAGCAAAGTTGTGTTAGTTGCTTATGACCAGCGGGTGGGGCATGCGAAGAGCACAGTGACGGGATGCAGAAGTTGTCTATGCAATGTTTCGAGCGGAAACGATGTTTTTAATGAACCATGTTTTTACGTTTTGAGGCTTGTGGACAATATGATTGGTAGCTGCAAAATCGGAAAGCACGCACGTTTCAGATTCCGCCAGAGAAGATCTTCCACAATTTGGCAGCTGCCTCTGGAGGTGACAGTTATCTGTGACTGTGGAAGATCTTCTCTGGCGGACGCCCGTTTCCTGCGGAAGGACGTTTCCTGAGGCAGTCTTTCCCACATCCAGACGTTCCCTGCAGAATCATGTTCCCTTTGAATGCCTTTTCCTTTCTGGAGGCACTCTGAAACAAATTGCAGCTGTTTCCATTCCCTGCGGCTTCCCGCCGGAGAATCCGAAAAGTTTAAAACAGCACCTTCCAATTTTAAGGGCAAAACATCAAAGTGATGTTCCATGCGAGCTCAGCCTTGTGGTTGACAGCACGGTGCACGGACTGGATTTGCATTTGGTCCGTGAAGATGAGGGAACGCGGTGACACATGTGTCTCAATCTCCCGCTTCAAAGTTGCCTGTTCCTGTTCACACAAACAAGATACAGCTGGTTTTTTCCGTCCAACCCAAAAAGCCCACAACAATGGTTTTATTGCCGCTCCCTGGACTTGGAACACTCCACTGCACTTGGGCGTGAGCACTCACAGCAAACTTGCTTCAGCTCTCTAAGCACAAGAACTAGGCTTCTGAATTCCTGCACAAAGTCCGCCCATCCCGGCGTCCTGGAACGCCCAGCCCGGCGTCGAAGCCAAGACCAAGCACTGCAGCCAAATCAGGAACACCACAAGGCCATGGCAAGCCATGGCGCAGGCGGTGCAGCAGCGAGAGAGTCGCAACTCGCAAAGTGGAGCTGACGGGATCAGCTCCGGCTTTCCGTCTAGACAAGAGTGCGTGGAAGGAGTGTACCAGCTCCGGCTTCAGCTCACCGCGCTGGAGTAGACCTGAGGCCTTTAGCCTCGGGGAGTC
>CAJNJA010015945.1:0-11545 GCA_905231915.1 Symbiodinium necroappetens | reverse complement strand
CACACACCCACACCCACACCCACACCCACACCCACACCCACACCCACACCCACACCCACACCCACACCCACACCCACACCCACACCCACACCCACACCCACACCCACACCCACACCCACACCCACACGCACACGCACACGCACACGCACACGCACACGCACACCCACACGCACACGCACACGCACACGCACACGCCCCCCCCACCCACACACACACACACACACAGGACGAAGTCGTCACGTATGAACAACGAACCAGAGCCATGGTTGTTCCTATTGCAACGACGACTGGTATGCTTTTACTTCTCCTGATGCTGCTGCTACTGCTACTGCTACTGCTACTGCTACTGCTGCTGCTGCTACTACTGCTGCTACCACCGCTACCGCTACCGTTACCACTAGCACTAGCACAGCAGGAGCAGCAGCAGCAGCGGCAACAGCAGCAGCTGCAGTACCAGTACCAGTACCACTACCAAGACCACTATCAGATTCACTACCACTACTACCATTACCACCACCACTACGGCAAGTATCACTGCTACGACAACCACTACCACGACGACGACGACGACTTATACTACCACTAGTACAACGACAACAACAACAACCACAAAAATTACTACGACGACGACGACGACTACTACTACTAGTACTATTAATACTATTAGTACTACTAGTACTACTAGTACCACTAGTACTACTAGTACTACTAGTACTACTAGTACTACTAGTACTACTAGTACTACTAGTACTACTAGTATTACTAGTACTACTAGCGCTAGCAGTGGCACTAGCACTAGCACTAGTATTAGCACTAGTACTAGTACTCGTAGTAGTAATACTACTGCTGCTGCTGCTACTACTACTACTACTACTGCTACTACTACTGCTACTACTACTGCTACTACTAGTACTGCTGCTACTACTACTCCTCCTACTACTACTACTACTACTACTACCATCACTACTACTACTAGTACTACTACTACTAAGGGTTTCGGCTGGAGCCTTGTTGTCGAATGTAGGACTGAGGGTTCATGGCGATTGTTCTGCTCGTCCTCCTTTTTCTTTACTGGACATTGATGACCGACAACAGTCCTGGGCACACCATTCAGCCGCACGGGTCCCAGTTCCCGTGGCCAGCTGTTACGGCCGATGAGAACATTATTAGACATCAGCTGGTAAACCCGGGTTGTATTTTGCCCCACAGCAGATACTGAAACCAAAACGGGGGTGAAAAAATCTGGAGATGGAGATGCAGGGGCTGCTAACTTGAGCAAGGCTCGGAAAAGAGCCTGCTTTACAGGGGTCAATGGAGATCATCCAAGTCGCTGGGCACCACGTGTGTTCAATTGACTACTCCGGATCGGGTCGCAGACAAGCTGTCGGTACGACAGACAAGATCTTCCAGACCTCGAATTCGGGCATTGACATACAACATTGGAGGGATGGATGCAACAACTTACGATGTTTTCTGCGATTGGCTTCAGAAACAAAAGGACGCAGAAGTGGTTTTGTACAGGAACTGCACTGGGGATGTGGCAAGGAAAAAGCTAGCTGGCGCGTTGGTAGCTGGCATGCCTTCGTCAGTCCTGACCCGCGTAATAGATATGCTGGAGTGGGAATATTCATTTCTTGAAAGGTGGCGGAGACTGAACAGATCGCCTACCACAGCATCATTCCGGGCAGACTTTTGCATGTTCGTTGTACTAAACCCAGGGATACTTTAGATTTGATTGCGGGCTATCAGTGGGTCTGGCAGGCCAACAAACAGGATGTTATTACGAAACAAAGACATAGTTTCTGGACCAAGCTTGGCAAGCTGCTTCATGATCTGCCGGCGCGGAACCTCCTGCTCATGGGCATGGACCTGAACTCGGGCATCAAGCCGCTGCCTGGACTGATTGGTAGGGGCGTAATGCCTACTAACCGGCATGCAGAAACAGAACTCGAGGCACTGCTGCAAGTTCACCATCTTGTTCTACTTAATACGTGGAGCCAGGCCTCGCCCGAGCGTTGTCATACCTTTTTCAACAACGGTACCAGAACACAACTTGGCTTCGTGATAACCCGTAGGCTTACGACGGACGCACTTTCGCGACTGTCGCGTCCTTTGCCACTAGACCTCACACTTGGAGGCAAGGGCCCAAACACCGCCCAGTCCAAGCTAGTGTGCAGTGGGTTGCAGGCTGGACCAGAGCCAGGAGGCCCACAGGTGAGCGCAAATGAAATGTCCGGCTGCTCAGACAGGGAGGACCGGAGGCGCAAGCCCTTCAGCACCTGCTTAGGAGTGCCATAGCCTGTTCCCTGATCCCCCTAGTCTTGCTTTGGTTATTGTCGGGTTTTAAAACAATGCACCACTCTGTATCCCAGCAAGCCCTCTGTTGCACTAGACCGGGTGAAACGCCTAAAGTTCGTAGCTGTAGCTGCATTGCTGATATGTGGAGACAGCATAGGCTGCTTAAGTCTTTTGGCGCCTGCCTTGGTCCTGCCAACATCCGCAGTGCCTGGCGCCAACACTCTGTTTTTCAGAGCGAGCGTGCATAGTCTGCAGCAAGCCAGTAGACAGGCTCGTCGAGATCGCCTTGAGCACCTCATACAGCAAGCTGAGCAAGCGGCACAATCACATTGTCAATCTGAACTTTATCGGGCTATCAATGCTATTGCACCTAGGAAGAGACATGACAAAGTCCGTATACGCTCTCCTGAGGGTAAGGTCTTGAGCCAGAAGCAATAGTTTGAGGCGATCTATGATTACTTCAGTACCGCTTTCAGTAGGCAAAAGCCGTACAATGCTCTCCCCCTCACCAGCCTGGGAATCACACAGACTGAGATACAAGAAGCCATCCCGCAACTTAAGAACAATAAAGCCGTCCCGCCTAGTAGTCTACCTGCCGAGATGTGGAAGCTGTGTCCGGAGGAGTGTTCAGCCTGGCTTTCGGCAATCTTGGAGTGCAGTATTGCAGACCATAGTCTCCCATCTGAAATGGCCGACTGTACCCTAAGCCTGCTTCCTAAGCCTGGTAGAACCACTCGCCTCCCTAAGGATCTTCGGCCATTAGGACTGCAAGACCAAAGCTCCAAAATTGTTGCCATTGTGCTACGAGCCAGACTGCTTGCCATCGTCCGCGAGCGGTTGGACACAGTGCCGCAATACGCATACTGCCCCCAGAAGGCCATAGATCAGGCAATCAGCCGAGTGGCGCGACACTGCCGAACCATTAGAGAATTAGTACGCCACAATACCCTCACAACCCACGAACGACGTGATGGCAAGCAGTGTGCTGACTGCAAGGGAAGCTTGATGGTCAGCCTTGATCCCAGCCGTGCTTTCGATCTGCTGGGTCGACAGGCCTTGGATGCATCCTTGCTTAGTGCGTGAGTGCCCGATGATTTGCGAGCTGCCGTGCTCATGGTGCACGAAACCTGTCGATACCATGTTAGGCATGGCACATATCAGGACACCTTTGCAACGCAAGTTGGGGTTAGACAAGGATGTGCACTGTCGCCTCTGCTGTATGCATTGTATACGGCCTGGTTGCATGAGCGAATTGCCAGTGAAACCAGTGAAAGCTGGGCCCAGCACTTCATGACGATCTTCGCGGACGACAAACACTTGTCCTGGCAAACACACAGTCTTGAGGATCTGCATTTTGTCAGCAAATGTGTTCAGATCACCTTTCGGTTGTTAAAGGAAAGCGGAATGCAAGTCAATCCGGAAAAGTCCAAGATCGTTGTTGCTCTGCGCAGCAGTGCTGCCAAACGATGGCTGCACAAACACTCGCAGCGTACTGCTGATGGTGTCTTTATCGCCCTGGGCACACCGCACCAGCCATTGCGGATTCAGCAGGTGCAACAGATAGTATATCTTGGAGTTGTCGCAAGCTATACTGGCTTTGAGCTACAGACATTTCGCCATCGGCAAAAAGCTGCTGCACAGAATCGGCGGCGCCTGCTGAAGCTGCTGCACACTCGGCAGCTTTCGCTTTCACAGCGGTTTAGACTCTATCGAGCCTGTGTGGTGAGCTCACAACTATACGGATTGCATGCTACTGGAGTCAATGCCCAAATCTTAAGGGAGCTGGAAGCCGCGGACGTGCGAGCGCTTCGGGCGATAGCCAAGTCACCCGCACATCTATACCACGAATCCACGGTCAGCCTGCGAAAGCGGCTCAAAGTGGAATCACCGACCACCACGCTTCGCCTCGTACTCCAACGTAGGTGCTCCGGCGCCAATGACCAGCAGCTTAAGAAGTGGTTTGAGCTGCAGCTGCAGATCTTGAATGACAGCTATTCCATGACTAGCACATCGCAGGAACTACATCTTACGCCTGCTGGCATTCCAGGAGTTGCATGTCCGGTTTGTGGTATTACCTGCATTAATAGAAGGCATATGCTCTCGCATCAAGCTCGCAAGCACCGACCCACGACTGTGACAGCAGACTCCGATGTTTCGGTTGCGAGACCTCGTCGCTCAGGGGAGTGGTACATGAAGCATGCTGTTCGGGGACCCGGGGAATGCCACAATGCCGGCACTGCAATCGCTTGTTTACCAGATTTGAAGGTTTCAAGAAGCACCTGCGGCAGGCATGTCCCGTCCTGCATGGTCAGCCCAATCCACCCCGTAGCCCTCCTAGGACTGAACCTTGTAATCCGGAATCAGAGTGCGCCACCGAGCTGACGGTGAAGGTAGCCTCAGCTCGGGAGGAGTCCGAAGGCCCGACTCCTCAGTTGCACTCGACTACATTAGCGACCGAGGATTCGCTGGCTGCAGCAGGAGCACTGATGCATGACGGCAACTTTAGATCGTCGTCGCAGCAACACTGGCAGAGTGTTCTGAGAGTACCTGAGTACTGCAAAAGCATGAGCACCTAGGGCGTCAAGAACAGGGTTCAAGCAGCACATTCGTCTCTGCCACACGTCCACGCGTGCCATTCATCAGCCTGCCACTGCCAGATGCGCTCAGATAGGGCTCGCAGCGATCTCCCCTGCCGATACTGCGGGGCTGCATCTAGCCGCCTGCCTAGCTGTGTATCAAGCCTCTTTGATCCAACTGCTGTGCCAATCAGATTCTCAGGTCCCTTCTGACTTAACACGGCGGGCGAGAGCGACAGGGGAGCGGTTGCTCAGAGGGAGATGGAGCTCCTGGGGCGCAACAGCCTGCCGAGCCGATCGGGGCCACCGCAGGGTACCACGGACGAATGGCAGCAGTGGGAGGATCGTTTCCAGTCCAGTCCAAGCAATGGGAGGCGGACACGTCGAACAAGTGGCGCAAGCCCGAATCAAAAGGCACGGGCCGCTCCTACGGTGGTTGGAATCCAAAAAGGAAGACCCCGGAACAAGAAGACAAGAAGAACTCCCTGGACAAGGAGACACAGCTGCTCCTCCAGCTCATGACACGCATGACATTGCGCCACGAGAAGGCGCTCAGTCGGGTACGTGCCGATACGAGTTTCGTCATGTTTTGCGATGTCGGAGACCATGGATGTCTTCAGCAGTTGAAGGCCACTGGGGAGAATTGGCAAGAACAATTCGCAGCTCAGCGAGTGACAACATCGTTGAAGATCATCATGATGCTGTCCCTCCTCAAAGCCCTTCGCACCAAACTGGAACAGGTGATGGTGGATACGGAGGTCACGGAGAAGGACAAGACTCTCGCATGGCTCTCCGAGGGAGCAAGCGACCTCACACCGTGCTGGAACTACTTGGAGTGGAACAGCACCGAAAAGAAAGAGCAAGTTGCCTCAGTTCCGCCCATCAAGCACCAGGAGATCTTGAACATCCTGGACAAGTTGGAACAGTCTGTTCCACAGCCGGGCATCCTCACCGACTTCAGGAACACCAAGGGCATGGACGGCAAGCCAAGCGAAGTGGCGCCGTTCTTGATCAGCATTGGCCTGAGACAGGCAGCTACGGCAGAGGTCCATGCCGGCCTGCAAAAACTATCCGGCTGCTCCTGCATGAAGCTGGCAGCATGCAGACTTCGACCCGACAGGGGACAACGACCTCAATTGGTGAAGAAGATCGAGGAAGCGTTCATGGCGACGGAGTATTGCGACTGGGGAGGTCGTCGCAATCAGTAGAAGACATGGGTCGGTCTTCTACTGGCGTGCCCAGGTCGGCACGCTTGCCTGACTCGGAGGCGCATCGACTGCCGGTTGCACGGCTCGTTAACCCTGACAATGTCTGCTATGCCAATTCTGCCTTGCAGGCTTTCTATTGGGGAGGTGTCATGACACGCCACCCCACCGAGAGTTCTGGCCTTATGCAGGCGGGGATGCGAATCCTTGCACAACAGGGTGCACCGTATCTTCCGCAGTGCCTGCATTTACAGCCCCTGTTCAGGGGATGGCGGAATCTCCACAGGCAGCAAGATGTAGCTGAGTTCCACAAGCATGTCATTGAGTTCTCTCAAGCTTGTGTTTATGTTGGAGCATGGGAGTCTAGACTTACCAATCCGCATGCTGTCTCTGACGGAGGTTCCTTGCAGTGTCCGGCGATGCTTCACTTTCCAGGACACAGCTTGACTGCCATGATTAGTGCCTGGCACCAACAGTATGCCATCCATGCACTGCGTTTTCATTCAGGCTTACTCACACTGCAGCTTTGTCGGTTTGTGGGCACAAACAAAAATCGTCAGCCCTTGACGATCGCTGCAGGAGAGTGCCTCCGCCTGGCCACATTTGCTGAGCCACAGGGCACAGCCGTGGGAATCCTTCCGGGTTATTTGGGTTATCTTTCATAAAGGGTCTACGGTTGATTCAGGTCATTACCAGGCTGCCCTTAGTGTTAAGTGCCCCATCACTCACACCTGGAGCTATAAGATCTGTAATGATGCACAGGTCCCCAGAGAACCCACGCAGCGAGATCTACAACACATAGCTCGTGATGGTTACCTGGTAGAACTCCACTGTGTACCAGACAGCATAGAATAATAGTTGGCGATGCTGAGCAGCTTTTCTGCACAAGCCGCAGCTGCTCAGCCCTGCACGTATACACAGCACTGCCGAAGCGCACTGCTGCAACGGCCGAAAAACAGAGTCCTACCTGATAAGGGCACTCATCCACCATCTGCGTTCATTCAGTTTTGATTTTCATGCATACAGTACAGGTGTGACTGCCACTCAAAGCAACTGCCCCTCGCAGCAGCAGGATCAAGACGCAGTGACCTAGGTCGGTCACTGTCAGGAGTGCCTAGGTCGGCACATTTTGTGCTGCACTGCTGGACGCTCAGTACCTGCTGATGTTGCTCAGACAATCTACGCACTGGAACGCACCATCATGCCAGCAGCTGTCTGTCATCCATAGCCTTTCTGCTTACGGGGTGACCCAGGTCTGTGCCGTCAGTGCCTAGGTCGGCACACTCCCAGCAATGGCCACTTTGCTCAATCTGCCTCATGACGTATACGCAGATATGTTGGAGTGCCATCTGCTGCTGTCCTGCTGTGCTGCCTTGATGCGACAACAAGGCCTATACAGCCTTGTACCAGCTTGGGTATGATGGCCAGGAATGACCGCTTTTTTTATGCCAAAGAGGAGCCGGATGAGGAATCATATGATGCTTATGTTTCTTACTCTGTACAGCTCTCACAGCGCATAGGGGCCAAGATAGCGGCGATCACCCCGCCGCCTCTTTCTTTGACATGCCATCAGCACAGTCAGGCGGAGCTTTAGCATGGCAGCTTTTGACCAATGGTACTGGATCTGTTTGGGAGGCAGTGCGTCTGGTTGCGAGCATGCTGCGCTACGAGCAGCCCCGACAACGCATGATGCAGGCAGATACCCAGGCTTCGAGCTTTCACCTAGGTGTCTGTGCAAGGGGAGGCCTGGTTGGAGTATGCAAGGACACTTTGGCGCATCGAAATGTTTGCCGATTGCTGAACTTCTATGTGCAGCATCTTTGCCCAGGGCATCGCTTCACCTCAATCAGCATCAATCATAACTATCTGGCGCCGGTGCATCGAGACCTGCAGAATGGCCCAGAAGACAACCTCATCATCAGCCTTAGTCTGCATCATGAAGGAGGCCTGTGGGTTGAATCCACGGTGGGAACAGCCTATCACGAGGTGGAAGGCCGCCTGATTCGCGGGGAAATAGCATCGCTTCAGTCGCACGCCCTGCTTTTCTCTGCCAACAAGTGCTGGCATGCTGGCCTGCCCTGGCGAACATACGACCGCTACACGTTGGTCGCTTATACCGTGCGTAATTGGGCACATCTGAGGGAGCCGGCTAGAGATCTTCTCACAGAGTTTGGTTTTCTGCTGCCCGATTTGCCGGCAGAACAAGCGAGCTCTAGCGCAGCTCCTGCCATTTTGCCTCCCATGCTGTTAGTTGCTGACTCTGATCCATAGATGCTCACCCTGCCTGCGCCCATGTAGTCTCTAACCTGCTTCTGTATGGAAGCCCTTTGCAGTGTCGCCACAACAGTAGCCGATGGGCGCACTTGTTTCAGTGGAACATGCAATGCCTAACAGCCATTGCCATAGCGTGGGCAGAAATTGCGCTGTGCTGCACTGCGCCGCTGCACTGACGGCACTGTGCTGCTGCTCTTGCTGCTGCTTGCTGCTTGCTGCTTGTGTGCTTAGGTCAACATGGCGGCTTCATCTTCTACGCCAGCGGCCGCAGCAGCTCAGGTCCGATTCTGCTCCACACCGGGTTGCAGAAGGCCTTTCACAGAAGAGGGGCATCGTCACTGCTGCTCCTGGTGCCGGCATGGCTTTCATACACGGCGCTGCGAAAAGAATCAGCAGCGAAGGCTCCGAGGACGGGTTACCATCTGCTTGCAGGCTGGTTGCTGGCGCCGAGCTGACGTTGTGCACACTTTCTGTTGCTCAACCTGTCGTGCCAGCAGCGGGCATCGTCATTCCTATAGCTGCGCGGAGAGGCAGCAGGATCTCCCAGATGACCATGCAGAACACAGCAGCTGCAACCGTGGCCATGGACGTCGCGGAACCAGGCGAGAATTTTGGCTCTTTCACAGGCTACGACTCTGGGACGGGTGCAGGGGTGAACACGGCATCTTCAGGACCTGCATCGGTGCAGATGCAGATGCTGATGGATGGTTTGGACAATGAGGGCGAGGACATGCCGGCCACAGCTTCAGGTGATACCTGTGCCTGGCAGCAGACGTCGGACCCAGCATGCTCCACATCAGCCCTGCAAAACTCTGGCGAAGATGGCAGATGCAATGATGAGCAGTTTACATATGATCTGGATGTTTTCTTTGATGAGTTGGACTAACCGGTGGTCGTACTCAAGAAGTAGCTTTTGCCTCATAGGTAGTGCGGAAAGGCGCACTGCTGCCACTGAGCAGCCGGACCGAATGGTCTGACCTCCTCGTCATGGGATCGCGCGACGCTCGTGAGTGAATACTACTACTACTACTACTACTACTTCTTCTACTACTACTACCACTACCACTACCACTACCACTACCACTACCATCCACTACCTACTACCTACTACCTACTCCTACTACTACTACTACTACTACTACTACTTCTACTACTACTACTACCACTACTACGTCGTCTACTACGACTACTACCACTACTACGTCGTCTACTACGACTACGACGACTACTACTACTACTACTACAATTATTGCTGCTACTACTACTACTACTACTACTACTACTACTCTGCTACTGCTGCTACTACGACTAGGACTACTACGACGACGACGACTACTGCTGCTGCTGCAAGTACTGCTGCACTACTACCACCATTGCCATTATACCATTACAATATTACCAAAAGGATTAACACGAGTACTACCAGTGCCACCGCGGCGGCGATGGTATCCTTGATAGCCTGCACCATCCTGCCCTCCGTAGCTCTCCTATGCGGATCGAAATCCGCGACCTTCCCTAGCCAGAAGCTGTCTGCCAACTCCGCTTGTCGCCCAAGAGGCAATGCATTCTTGCCCTCCCTTAGCCAACGTCGCCAGCGACTATAGATGGTGATGTAGCGCTTCAGCGTGCTAGCCCTCCTCCTGCCAACCAGAACGAGGACTGTCGTCTCCGGGTAGAGGCTGCCCTCATGTGTATCCCTTCTATCCGAGGGCTCTTTCCGAGTTGCATCCTTTGTGTCGTGGGGGCCATATAGCGCGCGGACCTCTTCTTGATGTCTCGCATGCATAGGTAAAATGCATCTCCCATGTAGCTTTAATGGCCTAAATGCTACTTGGCGCTGGTCTCGCTCTGGTCTAGCCGTAGGGTCGCTGGCTCAAGAACCTCAAATCCTCGCACCACCAGGTGCTGATGACACCTATCCAAATTATCCAGTAACGCCGATATAACGATCTCCGAACTAGCCTTTTCGTGCTCCAGAACCGGACTCCTTGTCCTTACCATCAAGATTGTCAGACTTTCGGCTATCTGCTCGGGGGTAGCCGGAGCGACTCTTGTCGCCGAGAGCGTCGGGGAGGCAGCCATGAAACGGTGGACCCTAGCCACACATTCCCTTTCCACCCTTTTCAATGCAAAGCTGCCACTTAGAAGGTCACAGTCGCACAAACAACCTGGACGCGAAATGATTGGGGCATGTTTATCGTTGATGTTTCGGCACTTCAGCTTCTGCACTACATGGCCTGGCTGCGAGCGGCCCAGATTAGGACAGCATATTGTAGATTGTAGAACACAAAAGCCCATTAAAATTGTATGTTGGTGAAAATGCGAGGAGCTTGGAACTAAAAACCTAAAATGCACGACAGCAGGAGGAGGCAAGCTGGTACTTCCAGACTAAAGCGAAGAGGTACTCAAAGCATCTGTATTCATCACATTTCCACGCTTCGCATGGAGAGACGAGGCAAAGAAGTGTTGGGCCGTCTGCCGCCATCTGTCTGTGCTCTCAGTCCCAGTAATGTATGCCACTGGCTTTTTGAACGGATAAAGTCTGGGTGGATGTTATGCCGGTTGGCCCATGGGGATTCGCTGGAGAAACCGGATGAGGTCTGCATGGACGGTGTCATCCAGGGATGCTCTAGGGAACGGATGAGGCCTGGGTGGATAACGTCACGGTTGGCCCATGGATGCTCCTGGGCAAGCACGATACTACAAAAGGTGGACTTATCCAGAGATGCCACAGATGTACACAAGTTCTCTAGCCATTCCAAGTCGCATCCATCAACTGTTCGGACAGATGTGCACTGACATGTTAGCCCTGTCGAACGATAGATAGCGAAATGGTGAAACTTCTTTTTCAGCCGAAACACATTCGATGATTAGGAAAAGGGAAAGGACATATTTTGATAGCATAGTCGTGCCTCGGCGTGAGCGCTATTCGTACTCCTACTGCTACTGCTGCTCCTGCTGCCACTACTGCTAAGGCTAACACTAATCATACTACCAAGTACTGCTTACCATTACAACAACAACCACAACCACAACCACAACCACAACCACAACCACAACCACACCCACACCACACCCACATCCACAGCCACAGCCACTGCCACTTAGTCTACCACTACCACGACGACGACGACTACTACTACTACTAGTACTGGTACTGGTACTGGTACTAGTACTCGTACTCGTACTGGT
>CAJNJA010015944.1:0-11368 GCA_905231915.1 Symbiodinium necroappetens | reverse complement strand
AACCCTACACTCTAAACCCCAAGCCCTAAGCCTAAGCAGGGCCTAAACCTTCAACCCCGAAGCCCAACTTCTTGCCAGGATGCCGAGGGCTTCCGCAATTTCTACGAGGCCTTTTTGGCCCTTGTTGTTTCAGTGTCGTGCTTGGGGTTCGAGTTTAGGCTGCAGGGTTTAGGGGGCAGGGCGTAGGAGACTAGGATTTAGGCTGGTTTAGTATCTGCGGTTTGCTGAGATTTTTTCGTGGATTCTTGGCCTCCAGAGCTCTGAAAGAACTGTAGGGGAATTTTGAATTGGCTGCCTTGGTGTTCCTGGAGGCGGTGGAGGGCACTATGCGCTTCGAAACTGCTTAATCCCTAAGCCTCAACCCCAATTAATCGAAATCCCAAAAGTGTTTAAATTCCAGACCCTAGCCCTAAACGCTAGCCACTCCCGACCCCCTCTAGATTTGTTGTAGAAGCTTCATAAAGCCATTTAGCTTTAGTCCAGGCACTTCGGAGGTCCGCGACCTGACGCCAAAACGTCGAATTCCTGAATCCTGAACTCTTCACCTTGATTTTGGAGCCTGTGCAGTCACCTTACAAGTAGCCCTCATAAGAAATCCACCCGAGATCCCCTTAGCACTCCCAGGCGCTCCAGCTGAACCCTTGCCTGGACCCCATCCACACCTCCGGGCTGCGGGCCATGGAGGTCCAGATCTTCGGCAGATTTTGGGGGTTTAGGGTTTAGGGGTTTGGGGCTTGGGGTTTAGGGGTTTAGGATTCAGGGTTTAGGGTTTAGGGGTCTTCTCCAGAAGGCTCTGACAAGCTTTAAAAAAGGCTCTAGAGGAAGGGCCAAAAGGAACCTCAAGGGCTGTAAGGGCGTTAGGAGTCTCCTAGGGCTTTAGATCATAAAGGACTTCACCTATTCAGGCAGAGGGCTTGAAAAGGCATGCCTCTTTTCGAGCTCCTGGGGTTTGTAGTTTAAGGGCTTAGTTAGGAGCTTGAGGTTCAAGGCTTTCAGACTTCATGTGAGAGTTGCGTGTTGTCATTCCCAAGAGGGTGTTTTGAAAGGCTTCAAATTGCATGGCCATTTTTAGCCTTCTGAGTTGTTGAGGTCAGGGTCTCAGGGCTTCATGGTCGTGTGGTCGTTGTTTCTGAACCGAGCAGATTCAAGCGCTGCGTACGCCCATAGTTCAACATGCAGCCAAGGAAGCATGCCGTGTACGAGGCCGTGAACAAGCCCTCGTTGGCAGGGCACCTGGGTTGCGATTTTAAGTCGTGCTTTTCGTTTCAAGGACCCTGGACCCTGCACCCTAAACCCTAAACCCCGAACCCTGCACCCTATCCCCCAACATCCAAACCCAAAGCCCTGAACCCTCCAGGAAGCCCTGAGAGTGGCCCTTATACGAACCCAGTTGCTAAGTAGTTGCGTCCCTATGCCTTGATTTATTTTGAGGGTTGCCACTCAAGAGCGTACAACCTAAACCGATAGTTTAGGGGGTGTCGGGCTGCTTTCATCTATGAGAGCTCAGGCACTTCGTCGGCCTGCACAACGAGGCCTGGCATTGATGGCATACGTGCTCCACTTTCCCTGCATTGAGGATACCTTCTACAAGAACCTGGTGATAACATTTTACCGACATGGATACCTTCTTGAAGAACCTACTGATAAGTCATTTACCGACAGGGGATTTCTTTGCAGTCTGTGGGATGATGACAAGAGCCGCACCTTGAGAGTAGGAATCGGGGAGCTCAGCAGTAATCCAACCTCCAGGTCCCAAGACCGGATCGCGCAGCCCTAAACCCCTAAACCCCTAAACCCTTATCCCCTGAACCCTAAACCCTAAACCCTAACTAAGCCCTCAAGGCTTCGTGTTGTAAACGCACTTTCCGAAGATTAGGGGTACCTTATTTTGGGGTTTAGGGTTTAGGGTTTAAGGATACTATGGGACTTTCCGAACATTAGGGGTACCTTATTTTGGGGTCCTCGTAACAAGGATCCTACTAATTAGGGTACTATATCAGGGTCCCCTATTTTCGGAAACCCCCCCTATGGCTCACAGCCCAACAATTCGATGCCAGTCGACCTTCGTGAAGACGGCCACCTACGGTGCCTTCGTGCGCCTGGACTGCGCTCAGGGTTTGGGTGTTTTTGTGAATTTTAAGGTTTGGGGTTGAGATTGGTGGAATTTGAAGGTTTGGGGCTTGGTGTTCGGATGCATCTGGGGGTTTAGGGTTGAGATTGTTGCGACCCTAAGCCCTAAACCCTAAACCCCTAAACCCCTAAACCAACCCCTAAATTTAGGGTATGTCGGTATGTCCTTGAGGGTTGGGAGAAGGGACTCATAGAGTCTTTGGGCTTAGCAGGCTTCTGGGCTTGGCTTAAGAGTCAGCCAGTTTGGGGTTTAGGGTTCAGGGGTTTAGGGGGTTTAGGGTTTAGGGTTTAGGGTTTGGCATTTTTTGGGCAGCACCTGCTCTCTCTAGAGATGTCGATGTTCGTGGTTTGGGGGGCTGGGTCAAACGGATACAGGAGGATCCCCGAAGTCTCACTCCGCGCCCCTTCCTTAGAAGAGCCCTGCTTATAAGTCTTTAACTCTTTTTCCTGAACCTTTAACCCTAAACCCTGAACCCTAAACCCTGAACCCTAAACCCTAAACCCTAAATACCCTAAACCCTGAACCCCCCAATGCCCTGAGCCTAAAGCCCTGAGCCCTTCAAACCTTACATCCACAGCCAAAGCCAAACCCAGAAATTGCAAACCCAAAGCAAAAGCCAGAACTTAAAACGCTCCCGGACCCTTAGCCCTCAACAGGTCCCAAACCATAGATTCCGCTCTAATCCCCATGACCCTAAACTGGTCCAAAGCAGATGCGGAAGCTTGCATGTTAAGGCCGACATGGAACCTCAGAAGAGCCTATTTTGTTTAAGGACATATATCGCAGGAAATCACAACAGAGAGTCTTAAATAGGTATGATATGTAGTTTCCCGGTAAACTTGACAGTGCATCCTAGAGCTCCGCGATAAACCCCAAGCCCCAAACGGTGGGAACCCCTGGTAGAACCCCCTGTAAAACCCGGTTTAAACCCCGAAGCCCTCCAGCCCCAACCCCCCTTCCCTCCCAAAGAAAGATCAGCAGACCCGAAGCCCCTAAACCCTAAACCCCTCAAAGAGGCCCAGAGCTTCGAGGTGCTTCGAGCCCCTAAACCCTCAACCCTGAACCCTGAACCCTAAAGCCCTAAACTCAAGGCAAAGCCCGCCCACCTACTGCTTCGCAACCCATGGCGCAAGGCCGACCAGTGCGCCAGCCCGCCTCTCCACAGCCATTTCGGACTCTAGCACCGGAGCACGTTCTTCCCACTTTATCCTCAAGCCTGAGTTCCTGGGCATCACTACCTGGTCCAGGACACGAGACCCATCACGGCTGGGCCTAGATCCCCGTGGCCCTGCGGGCCCTCCCTCCTGCCTTGCCTTGTCTGTCTGGAAAAGATGGCATGAGTTCAGGCCAAAACCCAAAAGGGAATAGGTTTGGGTGGCTTGGCCGCCTTATACGGTGTGGGGGTGGGCGAGAAAGAAGGAAAACACCTTCCACAGACAGGCTTTCGCAGCTCGTCGCCATAGCACGATGCATACTATCGCCTCCACGCTATTCCACGGCACGCCCTAAACCTTAAACCCTAAACCATAAACCCCTAAACCCTAAAGCCCTAAACCCCTAAATCCTAAACCCTAAACCCTAAAAAAACAACCTTAAACCCTAAACCCCTAAACCCTAAACCCCCTAAACCTTAACACCATCCGAGGTGCTTCGAGCCGGCGTCCGAGGGTGGGGGCGAGTTCCTCGTGGCCGACGGCGCCAAGCCCCTTGGAGCACTCGGGGGCGCTCTTTAAAGGTACTCCAGGGTTCCATAATAGGGTTCCATTTAAAGGGTTCTGTACTAGGGTTCCATTTAAAGGTACTCCAGGGTTCTACACTAGGGTTCCATTTAAAGGTATCCTAGGGTTCGACACTAGGGTTCCATTTGAAGGTATTCTAGGGTTCTACACTAGGGTTCCATTTGAAGGTATCCTCTAGGGTTCTGTACTAGGGTTCCATTTAAAGGTATTCTAGGGTTCTGTACTAGGGTTCCATTTAAAGGTATTCTAGGGTTCTACACTAGGGTTCCATTTAAAGGTATTCTAGGGTTCCAAAAAAGGGTTCCATCTAAAGGTATTCCAGGGTTCCAAAAAAGGGTTCCATCTAAAGGTATTCCAGGGTTCCAAACAAGGGTTCCATTTAGAGGTATTCTAGCGTCCTTTAATAGGGTTCGCATTAACAGGGCTTCCGTTAATTTCAATTTGTCTTCCGGTTTCAGGGGCTTCCTTCAAGGGATCTTTTAAAGGGTTCATTCAAGGGTTCCTTAAAGGGGTCTATGGGGTTTAGGGGTTTTAGGGGTTTAGGGGTTTGGGGGTTTAGGGTTTAGGGTTGTTTTAATTTAAAGTGCTCTGACCCTTTCTCCATGCGCACGCAGGTCTGGGGCCCGCCCGTAGAGGGTATACACCCAAAAGGGAAAACGACGGAGCAGGGTTTAGCGTTTAGGGTTTAGGGTTTTTTTGGGTTTAGGGTTTATCTTTTATTTTTTTGGTGAGGGGTTTAAGGCTTTTTACGGGTTTCTGTAAGCAACTAACATTGGGAATAGGGTTTTTTGGGGTTTAGGGTTTAGTTTTTTTTTTGGAGGGTTTAGGGCTTTAAAGGGTTTCTTCAAAGGGTTCAGCAACTAGAGTTGGGAATGATAGGCTTTAGGGTTTAGGGTTCGTGGGTTTAGGGTTTTCTAGAGTTTTTGAATTGGGTTTAGGCTTTGGGGTGCCTTCTAGGGCTGAGGGGTCCTCTCAGGGCTTCGTGGATTTGGCAACTCCGCAGCATGGCCTTTTCAGGGTTTGAAGGGTTCAGGGTTCAATTTGGGGGTTTGAGAGTTAGGGCTTAGCGCTTAGGGATTAGGGCAAAGCTTAGGGGGTTTTGGGTTTAGGGCTTAGGGTTTGAGATTTTGGATTTGGTGTTCGGCCCAGCAAAGTCTGCATGAGGCGAACCAATTCGTCGTCTCTTCCGCCTTCGCAGCTGCTTGACAGCCTGTCCAAGAGGGTCCATATATACTACGTACTATTATGGAACTAGGTCCCCAAAACCCCAATAAGGATGGTCTCTTGGTACCTAATTCCATAGTAGTAGTGTAGATGGACCCTCTGGGAGTCTGCTGAGACTACAAGGCAGCCCTCTGTCGCGCAAGGCGGTGTCACCTCGATGTATAAATCCAACACAGCACGGCTGCGTCACGCAAAACCCTAAAACCTAAACCCGAAACCCTAAAACCCTAAAGCCTTAATTAAACCCTATACACTCTACAACCCTAAAGCCCTAAACCCTACACCCTAAAACCCTAAAGCCCTCAACCGATAAGGAGGCTTGGGTTGTTGCCAGCGTCGCCTCCCACTCTGACTGGCGCGCCTCCTCCCATTAGAGCAGCCATGTGGGTAGTTCTCTGAATTAGGGTCTAGGGTTTAGGGTTTAGGGTTTTAGGGTCTAGGGTTTAGGGTTTTAGGGTTTAGGAATTAGGGTCCCTATTGGTAAGTAGTGCGGCACCCTTATAAACAACAAAAAGGACCCTAAACCCTAAACCGGCACCCTGAACGGGACGCTGATTTAGAGAACCACCCATGTGTGGACCGGAATGAGCTGCAACTCCTGGAAAGGCAGGGCCTTCGTTCCATAAGAGATCCCTAAACCCTACATAAGAGATCCCTAACCCCTAAACCCCTTTCAAAAGGGAACCCCTTACGAGGAATCCCTAAACCCTAGCCTTCAAAGGAGCCCTAAGAGAAAAGAAAGACCCCAACCATAAACCCTCAACCCCAAACTAGTTCAGGGGTCCAGGTAAGGTTTATATAAAAGGTTTAGGACTTAGGGCCAGGGGTTTAGGGTAGGTTTAGGGTTTAGGACTTGAGGTCAGGGGTTTAGGGTAGGTTTAGGGTGTAGGGTTTAGGACTTGAGGTCAAGGGTTTAGGGTATGGGGTTCTAAGGCTCCTTTACGGGGTTCCTGTGAAGGGTTCCTTTTAGGCTTCCTTTGGTGGCCGGGGGGGTGGGAGGGGTTGTGAATTGAGAAGCGTGGACTGGACCCTAAACCCGAAACCCTAAACCATCAAATTACGGCTTGTCGGGTTTGAGACTGTAGGTTTAGAGCCTTTTCTTAGGGCTTAGGGTCTAGGGCTTGATGAGGAAACCCTATCAACCCAAAAAAATTAGGATGTAAGGTGTGTAGGGGTGCAGGATCTGAGAGGGTTCTGAAAAGAGGGTCTGACGCTGTGGCGGCGTGTATCCCTAAGGGTCCATGTACCCAAATAGTAGATACTTTGGCCCCAAAGTACCCGGATAGGGACTACTTTAAGGCCAAAGTATCTACTATTTGGGTACATGGACCCTTTGGGTATGTTCGAAGATCTTTGCCTTTATCCATGGTTGTTTGCCCATCTTTTCGGCTTGCCTAAACCCCAAACCCTAAACCTTAAGCACTGAACCCTAAACCGTAAACCCTAAACCCCAACAAGGAAAGTCAGAGCCATTTTAATGTTTTCAGCTTTTGAATTGCCATAGGACTTGCCAAGGAAAAAAGCCCCTAGCCACACCAGCCCCAAACTCCCCGCACCCCTATCCTTTTTGGGAATACCTTATAGGATTCTAGATATAAACCACAAAGAGGAACTACTTAGGGGCCTATGGGTAGGGTTTCGGGTTTAGGGTTTAGGATTTAGGGTTCAGGGTCTAGGGAAACCATAAAGCCACAAAACAAAAAGAAACAAAACCCTGCAATCAGCTCAGTCTTGAGTCTCCTGTCTCCTGCGCTGGTCGTCATCTAGCAAATCCCTGGTCTAGAGGTCTGAATGCTTAGGTTTAGGGTTTAGGGCTTGGGTGGGTGTTGCACTGAAAAATTCGAAGGACTATAAAAGTATACTATCTCTGAAAATTGGTGAACACTTCTGGATTAAGGCTCTAGAGCTCGGGGTTGTGGGTTTTTGGGTGGAGGGCAGCAGCACTGCCTGCCTCAACCTAAACCCTAAACTCTAAACCTTAAAACCCCTAGCCGTGCCTGAATCCCCCCAGGTGGCACAGCCACACTACATCGCAGCGCAGCCGCCATCGCCTGATCTGACAGCTCGTGAGTCTGCCTATTTAGAGTTTAGGGATTAGGGGTTTAGGGTCAAAAAGTTTTCCTAACAGGTTCCCTAAAGGGTCCCGTTAAGGTTTCTTCGAGGGTTTGTATAAGGGATTCTTGGGTGCAGGGTTGAGGGTTGTTTGGAGGATCATGGGTCTTCGTAAACAAGGCTGGAAGTACCTCAATTGGGGTTATACGTACTTACTAATAAGGAGAGTTGCCTTTATACTAAGTCGCCTCTAGGTGTGCATCCTGAGCATGTCTGTGCATACACCTGCTGCCATACCTACGTACAAGATTTTTCGCCGCCTGATCAAGCGAGGTGGCCGCCACGCCTATTTCCTCCAGTTCCGCTGCTGTTGGTTTGCGGGACTCCAGGAACCAGGACGGCAAGGTGTCTCTCAGCGGGGCAGTCACCGCGCTTTGCATCACCAAAGCATGCATCACAGTGGGGTCACTCAAGGCGATCGTCCATGGGTCCACCTGTTCGCTGTCCACTATCACCGCATCGGCCGAGAATTCGTTCTCAAACGAAAAATCCAGCGGCTCTTCTGTCTCCCTGTCTCCAGCTCTCTATGATCAATGGGTGCTCGCCGCCCGCCACCTTCTTCCCTTCAAGTCTCGTCTTCAGCTCGCCGAGGGTAATGTCAGGATCAGTGTCCCTCACCGGGCAGAATGTGGCGTACACCTGAGGCATCGCCATGTATTCGAACAAACACACACACAGAGACAGATTCCTGAACCAACCTTTGCAGATACATACCTCGCTAGGTTACAGGAGCTGTGACTGGTACGATAGGGGAGTTTCAGAACACATGGAAATGAACATGGTTGGATCCTGAGTGTGAAATGAATACCCGCGAAGAAGGGCTGTTCACAAACACGCACGGATATAAACACAAAGGAACACAGCACATGCAGACCTTAGGTCTATATGCATTATGAGGTTTAAGGCTTATAGGAACTGGTGTTTTAGGATTTAAGGCGAAGTCTTGGCAGTAGATCTACATGTACCCTGAACCCAAAACCCAAAACCCTAAACAGATGGATTTAGGGTCTGGGGACGCAGGTGGACCGTCAAAGAACCTCCAACACGGCAGAAGCTCCTGCAGCTCAGAAATCTGAGAGTCCTGAATCCTGAACCCTAAACTTGGTTCTTAGTTAAGAGGGACTTAGTTTAAGTTGCCAAAATAGGGAAACCATATTATTTACTCTATTTAGATCCTAATTATGGCAACTTAAATAAAATCCTTTAACAAGAATCCAAAACCCCGGCTCTTTAAGTGGGATCCTAGCCGTTAGGGCAGGTTATCCAAACAAGTACCCAGAGAACCCAATACCCCTTAATTAAGGAATATACTTTAAATCATAATACTAAGGCCCCTTAAATTTAAGGCTATACTCCTTAATTAATTTGTATTGGGTTCTCTGTGTACTGCAGTCCATGGTCTGAGTAGTTGCGAACCACTGAAAACCCTAAACCCTAATCCCTAAACCCCTAGACCCTAAACCCTGAGCTTTATCATGCGATCAGTCGAGGGAGGCTTTTGATTGAGGAGAATAACGGCCTTTAACCCCAAAAACCCTACACAATAGCATGTTATGACCCCTGAATCATAGGGTCTACCCCTTGAAACGGTGGGTTTTTGGATTCACAGGAATAGCCTTTGGGGTTCAGGATTCCGGGTTTTGGATCCGATTACCAAGTGCCTGGAAGTGGGAAAGGGCGGGTTGTCGGGATATTCATCAAGTTTAGGGCTTAGGGTTTGGGGGTTTAGGGTTTAGGGTTGATTAATCAAGTTCCCAGAGAGCCCAGTACCCCTTAATTAAGGAATAGACCTTAAATCATAATATTAATTAAGGCCCCTATCATTTAGGTATATTCCTGAATTACGGGGTATTGGGCTCTCTGGGTTCTTCACCGGACACAGTTTGTCCTTCTGCTACAGCCTCGATGTGCAAACCCACTATAACAGTAACCCTAAACTCTCAACCCTTCACCCTAGCGGAATCTGAGCCAACACTGCAGTAGACCCCGATTGGTAAACCCCACGAATCACAAGGATGCGACTAGGGCTCGCGCTGCTACGGCTCTTAAAAGAAAGAAAGGCCATGTGCTGCTGCGTTAGACCCCAGGAGTTGTGAGTATGCTTCTATAGGTCGGTTCACGGTGGACCCTTGTAACCTCAAAGGACTCATATTATAACCTGGTTTAGGGTTTAGGGTTTAGGGGTTTAGGGTTTAGGGTTTAGGGTTCTGCAACTTCTACAGCGGCACAGGCAGTGTAGGCAAAGTGCGCTCTAACTGGCAAGGCTTTCTCTGGAATCCTATGTCCTACAACTGAAGAGCCGCAACTAACTTCCAAGCTCACATGCTACGCCCCACAGAGCACCGAAACCTCAAGCCCAAACACCGACAGCATCCCACAAATGTTCCTAAACCCTAAACCTTAAACCCTGAACCCTAAACCGCAAAATCCCTAAGCCCCAGGCCCTCGACCTTAAGCCCTAAACCTTAAACCCTACACCCTAAACCTAAACCACAAACAATAAAATATAATGAACCAGAGCTCCCCAATTCTAGCGCAATGGAGTAATCAACCGTGCAAAGCCCCTGTGCTACCATATGAAAACCTTTATATGTTAGGGCTTTTAAGGTTTAGGGTCTAGGGTAGAAACCCTAATCCCTATTCATTTTCCCTTCTCCCTAAACCCCAAGCTCTAAGCCGCAAACACCCCAAAATGCTAAATGCCCTAAACCCCAAACTCCTAAACCCAAAATACCCTAAACCCAAAATACCCCCAATCCCTAAACCCAAAACCCTAAACCCAAAATACCCTAAACCCAAACCCAAAATACCCCTAAACCCAAAATGCCCTGAAACGCAAAGCCCGAAGCCCGAAAACAGCGCCTCCTTGACCTTCCGATGTAACAGTACCTCCAGAGTGGGGCTTAGAGTTTAGGGCGTAGGAAGTTTGGGGTTTAGGGTTTTAGGGGTTTAGGGTTTAGGATTTAGGGTTTAGGGGTTTAGGGGTTTAGGGGTCAGGGTTTAGGGTTTAGGGCTTAGGGTGGAACCATACTCTAAACCCCTCAGGCCGCCATTCTTGGGACAAATGCTGCATGAACAAACCTGCAAGGCTCATGGCTTCAAAGACTGGACGCCGCGAATCGAGTCTTGCTCCATGTCAGGGCTTGAAGGTACAGTAGTTGAAGGTACAGTAGTAGTAGTAGTAGTAGTAGTAGTAGCAGAAATCAACGTAGAAGTAGCAGGAGGAGGAGGCGGAGGAGGAAAACCCTAAACACTAACCCCTAAACCCCAAAACCCTAAACCCCTAAACCCCTAAACCCTAAACCCCCAAACCCCATATAAACCCTAAACCCCAAAATTTTATATAAACCCTAACCCCGAAAACCCTAAAGCAGGAGGAGGAAGAGGAGGAGAAGGAGAGTCTTCTTGATCAAGCTCCATTCGAATCGAAACTCCGAAACCCTCTGATTAGCCCAGACAGCCCAATGCCCCTTAATTAAGGAATATACCTTAAATTTGCCTTCAATCATAATATTAAGGCCCCTATTATTTAAGGTATATTCCTTAATTAAGGGGTATTGGGCTCTCTGATTAGCCTCTCTGACCCTATGTCATAAAGACCCAAGCCCCAAACGCGAAACCGTGTAATCAAAATCATAACCCCAATTTGTTAAGCTCAAGGGTGCATGTACCTCCCTCTCTCTCTATCTCTATACACACACGTATTGCTTGATTGTGTATTTATACAAAACATACAGACTCTCCGTTGCCCCTAAACCGGCTACGGAGTAAATATAATGTATATGCTACATGGATACATGGACACTATCAAGCGATTGAAAATCCGTATCGGAACCCCTCAAGGACCCCTTAATGGCTATATGGACGCATCGTAGCCACAGAGCCCCGTTCCCCAAACTACCCCCGAAGCCAGAAGCCCAAAAACTAAAGTAACGGTCGAAGCAACCCTGATAGATCACCTGTGATCTCATCAAAGAAACCGCGCTTTAGATGCCCTTTAAATCCCTTTCAAAGACCCTACTTTAGGGTTTAAGGGTTTAGGGTTTTAGAGACCTTAAAAGAACCCCCTAAGCCCTTTTTAAAGGAACTTTTAAAGAGCCCTATGGACCCCTTTTAAAGGAACCTTCCCTAAACCCTAAACCCCAAACCCTGTAGACCCCAA
>CAJNJA010015943.1:15043-28482 GCA_905231915.1 Symbiodinium necroappetens | reverse complement strand
TATATATATATACATACATACACGTACATATAGTTACATATGTATACAAACAGAAAGGCACAAACAAAGTGTGTGTATGTATGTACATATATATATATACATACATATGTTTGCATGCATGCATGCATGCATGGATGTGTGTATGTATGTCTGTCTGTCTGTCTGCATCAATGTATGTATGCATGCATGCATGTATGCATGTATGCATGTATGAATGTATGTGTGTATGTACGCATGCATGCATGCATGCGTGTATGTATGTGTACACTTACATGTAGGTACATACGTATACATATATATATATATGTATATATGTATGCATATATATATATGCATACATATATACACACATATTGCGTATGTGTGTACATGTGTATAGAAGGTTTGTTTGAACTGTAAGGTATGTTTGTGTGTATATATATATATTATACATGCACACACATACTTGTGATAGCCTTGTTTGGACGATAACAACTCATCCTTCTCAAGTCTTCAGACCTCTCTCTTAAGCATCCTTCCGCAACTTCCGAAGCCTAAACCCTACACCCCACACTAAAACCCTGAAGTCGAATCGACTCTCCTTTCGAGTTGAGGAGAATGGGCCCGGCGAAGAAAGAAGAGAAGCTGAAGCCTAAATTCCGGAGCCGACTCCTAAACTTCCCTGGGCTGTAGGGTTCAGGATTTACATTTAGTAAGTCTAGAGTTTAGGCCTTTGTTGTTTTGGTGTAGGTTTAGGAAATGCTATATAGAAGAATGTAGAGTTTCGAAATACAGAAGCAAACCATGGTTTGAGAAAATCCGCCCCCCATAACAGCACCTAGGACCCTTTGGGGAAAGCTGAAGCTGAGCCCTGCTCCGAGGTTAAGAAGCAGAAGATGAAAGAGCGCAAGTCCCGGGTGGGGGCCTCGGGTTCTTGTTTTGTTTTTAAGGGGTTTAGGGTTTAGGGGTTTAGGGTTTAGGGTTTAGAGGCTGGGGTTTAGGACTTCAGGTGGTTGCCTAAAGTAAACCCAGGAATCCCAAAAACCTGCTGGTTGTGTAGAGTTTGGGCATACAGGGAGGACTCCAGCTGGCACATGAACCTGTAGGAATGGCCCTAAAGTTTGGCCCTAAAGCCGTAAACCCAGAGCCCGAAACCCGAAGCCGCAGCTCGACATCCGAGCGCCTGCCTTGGTTCAGGGCGGGCGTGCCACGAAGTCGAATGATGTCTGTACTATAGGGGGTTGGATGTTACCACCCAGTACAATTACAGTATACTAGACCCCAAGACCTTATAAGCCCTAGAGATCCTATAAGCCCTATAATAAACCCTATGAGTATACCCCAAAACCCTGTGGGAGTTTTTCAGGCCCCTACAGTTCTACTCTACTCTTGTGTTGGCTGCCATCAGACCCATGCCCCCGACGGCGCCACGGGTCCGACATCTCAGGGCACTATACAGGTGCGGTGCTATAAGGATATACTAAAGCTTCAGGGGTTAAGCATAAAGGTCTCATAAGGTACATACTTCTGTATAGGAACCTGTCTTCAGGCCAAATTACTTACGTACAATATAGATACGTGGAACCTTCGGGCAGTCTCCAGAGAGAGATGCAATCAGTACTGACTTATCTAGAGGGCGGGTCCTCTAATCCGCAAAACAGTGTAGATCCTTTCGACACCCTATAGCCGCAGAGTCAGGTGCCCTGAACCCTAAACCCGTACACCCCTAAACCCCTCAACCCTGTAAACCCTTTCAGCCTTAAACCACAAAAAAACCCTAAACCCTAAACCCCTCAACCCTAAAACCTAAACCCGAGGCCACCATCACGGGCTTCTCTGAAGAGGACCAGCAGAAGGCACAGAAGCGTTCAAGAACGAATGTTAAGGGTCTAGGGTGTAGTGTTTAGGGAAAGGATCACCCAAACATCAACGGTTTAGAGTTTAGGGTTAAGGGCAGTTTTTGGGTGGAGTATCCCCACCCTATGGGCTTGCTTCAAGAAGGGATTATGGGGTATCCCAAACTGTTTGTTTTGTTCGGTTGCTTGTGTTGGGTCTTTGCTCTTTCTTCGGGGCTTATGGCTTGAGGGCTTTAGGGTTTGGGGGGTGTTTGGGTTCAAGGTTTGAGGTTTGTGGGTGTAGGCGTAGGGATTAGGGATTGGGGCGCTCTTAAGAACTCTAATTTTTGAGGTATATTCCCTAATAAAGGGATATTGGAGTCGTTGTGTACTTTAAGGGCTTTTTTGAGGGTTCTTCGAGAGCTCTTCGTTGTAGGGTATAGGGGTTTAGGGTCTTCACAGGGGTTTAGGGTTTAGGCTTTAGGGTTCTTTAGGGGTTTTGGGTTCTATAGGGGTTTAGGGTCTATAGGGGTTTAGGGTTAGGTTCAGGGTTCCTGGCAAGGAGCCCACCAGAAGATACAATACTGACAAGTGACGCCCTTATCAAATATTGTCTGTGTGTATCTCAAGGTTCCTTTATTAAGAGCCCCGCTGCACTAAGAATGGAACCCTCATAGAGCCCTCAGAGCACATGTTATTGCAAACTCTGTAAAGCCCCGGAACACCTAAGCCCTAAAGCCCCAAACCTCAAAGCCCAACCTGCCGCGTTCTGAACTCCACCCGGAGTCCGGTTTGACGGAGATACAGTTACATACACATACATCTGCGTCATGGAGACCAACTCGCAGGCACTTTGCCCGGGCGGAGTGGAGGCGCGAATAGTTCTTCAGCCTGGCGGGGGACAGTACGGCCCTAAACCCTAAACCATAAACCCCTAAACCCTGATGCTGCCACCCTGGAGGAGGCCGGACAACGATGTCTGAGAGAGGAATGGCAGTGTCTTGCAGGGTTGCCGGAAGGGACACAGCAGTGGCCTCGCCCTCCAGGGCTCCTTTCGCTGGCAACCGAGTCACGGGGGGTTAGAAGCTTTCAATAAAATTGAAAACGAAGCCCTAAACCCTCAACCCTGAACCCCATAAGACGTTTTAACACCGCTTCTGGAAGGAACCATGGTTGGCTCTGAGCCCTCTGTGAGGTTTCGGCTGTCGGGTTGTCTAGGGTTTGCACGATTCAGGGTTTGCAAACCCTTTATGGAGCTGTGTCCCAAACCCTAAGCCATGGACCTTATAGAGTTCTTTATTTTGGGATGTCGGGCTGAGGGACGTCTCGGTGCTTCGGGCTTGAAATTCCGAACCTAGCAAAAACCGGCTACACCCAAAGCCTTACATACCCCAAGACTCTAAACTCAACACCCCAAAAGCCTAACACCCTAAACCCTAAACCCTAAACCCTAAACTCCACCCCAAAAGAGGTGCTGATGGGACTTCTTGCGGCCTGCCACTGCTTCGACATGGTGGAGATAGAGAAGAGACGCGGGCTCGGAGAGTTCCACTAGGGAGGGTTTTAGGTCTTAGGGTTTTAGGATTTTAGGGCTTTTAGGGCTTTAGGGCTTAGGGTTTTAGGTTTTAGGGCTTTTAGGGTTTTAGGGCTTCAGGGCTTTAGGGTGTTAGGGTTTTAGGGTTTTAGGGGTTTTAGGGTTTTAGGGTTTAGGGCTTTCGGGTTTAGGGCTTTAGGGGTTTAGGGTGTTAGGGTGTTTAGGGTCTTAGGGTTTAGGGTGCCTAATCCCTGGGGGCCCCAAGTGTACACATTACACTGACTTCGGGGGTCCAAAACCTATAAATTACGGTTGATGATATAAATCTTGCACTACCTTAAGGACCCTAAACTCTAGGAATTATGGTCTATTGCTTTCTATGGTAATGCAGGATTTGTACCATCAACCGCTACTTTGGGGTCTAAAGTCTATACTTAATTGGTATCTACTTTTGGGCTATCTGGAGCGCTGGGGAAATTGAGAAGAGTCGCCTACTGCAACTTGGTTCAACGTACCAGGAGAACAGGAGCATACTGATTACCCTAAACTATAGCGTGTGTACAACGATAATGAAAGATATGTTAAACGGCTTGACAATCTTTACGGTAGCTTCCCAAACCCCAGCCTTACTTCGATTGCCTTTCTAACCCTGATGGGATCCTTACAACATCCCTGTTCAGCCCTGCGAGACCCCCTGCAACCGTTGTAGTATCTCCGAACAAAGAAAACCCGTAATAAACAAAACCAGCAAACCCAAAACCCTAAACCCTAAACCCAAAAATCCTAAATCCCGAATCAAAAACGGACCGAGGACTAGGGGAGGCAATCTCACAGGGCATTGAGCCCTGCGACACTCTCGACAGAGCACAGGCCACGAGAACCTTTGAGATAACAAGGCTTCATGCGGATTGTAAAAGAGGTTCATAGGTTTGATTGCTTATTGGGTTTTACCTACCTTCGGTTAGTAGGAAATGGAAGAATGGTAGCAATGGTACTTATAATAGTTCCCATTCCCTACTAACCAAAGGTAAGTTTATAGGTTTTACAGACATCCTAAAGTAAGAGGTGTGCTAGACCGAGAAGCTTTGTCGGATCTGAGGGCTCTCTTTGTCTTTGCGGTGGTGTTGTCGGGTTCTACCTTAACCCACCCGAACCTACTTTTTGCAGGTTCCCTATAAATCCCATTTTTTGGGGTTTTTGAATAAGAGCCTACAAAAAAAGTGGGTTTTGGTAGGTTGAGGTAGAGCCAGACCGAAAGATCCCCCAAGGACACTAAAAAAGTCGAACGCCCAACATCGAAATAAACGCTACAACATCGTAACACACCTAAACGGTTAAACCCCTTGTCTAAACCCCAAAACCAACACCCTGAACCTTTTAACACCTAAACCCTACACCCTAAAACCTCAGCACTAAGCCCCAGACTCTAAAGGCCTTGGCCCTAAACCCTAAACTAAACCTTCAAACCTAAAGACGCATGGTTTGAGAAGAGATTCCTGGGCCACATAGTCAGCATGTTTGGCCTGCTTGGCCTCATCGATGCTATCCAAAGTCCGACTCGAGCCGAAGCCCTCCTTGAGGGGTTTAGAGCTCTTGGGGTTTCGGGGTTTAGGGCTCTTGGGTGGTTTTCGGGGGTCTAGTGGGTTTAGGGCTTAAGGGCTACCCTAAACCCTAAACCCTGAATCCTAGAAGTCGTGAGCCCTCAAATCTTTTAACACCCCAAAAAAACCGTGACAGCCCAATTGGCCCCCTCACATCTACAGGCTCTGAGCCCCAGGAGGCTGGGCCCTGAAGCTTCGCCGTTAAGGCTTCGGGGCTTCAGGGCTTAAGGGCTTAAGGGTCTAGGGTTTAGGGTTTAGGGTTTAGGGTGTCTAATTCGGGGTTACGGGATTGAGGGTCTAAGAGTGCTGGGTTTAGGGTTGACTTCTGCAATCGGGCCGTTTCTACGACCTCAACACCGGCACTGAACAGAGGATCTAGAACTACCCAGGTACGTTCTCGCTAACTTCACCCGTGCCCATCTGCCCATGCCGCGAAGCACAGAACGGTCAATGAGACTATGCCAGCCTTCACAAGAAACCCGTCACCTACCCAAACCGACATCTCGGCCGCATGGCGCCTGGAGATGGGATGTGGCACGTGGAGTTTGGAGAAACTTTGCTTTTCAGGGTCCAGGGAGCTGAATGTGCATAGGAAGACAACTTTTCGAAGCCTCATACATGGCCGCTGCTTTGCCCACGAGTGCAACGAAGGGCTTGCTATGGTGCAGTATCAGACTGATCCACCAGAGCCTTGAATATCTGCATTCAGTGGCATAGCTCTGGTGGAAGATACATGACAGCAACGGCTGCTGTCAAGAGCTCTTATCTTTAAATGTTGAGCTAGTTCTAGAAGTCAATCCACACTCCACAACCTCGCCCCCGCGACAACACCTCAAATCACATGGAAGCCCATCTTGACAAGCTACGCCCGGTCCCTATCATTCAACAGAAATCAAAGTGCAACCACCGTTTGTTGTCCTTAATATGTCGTGAAATCCTCAAAAAATCCACACCCCGCCAATCGAGTCAATCATTGCCCTCGGTCCTTATATAAACCCTCCCACACCCCAGCGTCATCAACCACCCCCGAAGCCCAAAACCACACACTGTACGTATGTAAACCCTGAATCGAAACGTGAGAAACCCTAAACCTCAAACCCCTAGACCCTAATGTAGGGGCCTTAATAATTAGAGAACGGTGTTGGGATGTATTACTAAAATTAGAATAGGAGCCCCAAAAATAGTATAGGTGATTATTATGGCCCCTAAACCCTAAGCCCCAAACCCAAAATTCTGGCAGTCGCTCCTCGTCGGCCTCCAAATCACGGGTGGAGCTGTCCTTAACACTTAGTTCTGCAGTATCCAAGGAAGGAATTAGGAGTAGGGGGGGGCCTTTGGGGATACAGACCCTCTCAATAAAGTCCGTTTTAAGAGAGCCATAATGTAGAATTAAGAAGGGCGCCTCTTAAGGGGTCTCCCTAATACTACCTAGGACAAGGGGAATTTGAAGGTTAACCTTTTGGGATTATGCCTGGCTCCTGTTTCATCCTCCCCCGCAGCCGGTACCATTGAACGCTACCGCTTCGGATTTTGGGCCCAGAACATTCTCATGCTTCCGGCTTCAATATAGCGTGCCTCCATAGTATGCATACACGGACCACTCCCCACTTTCGACAAGTTTGAATCGCATAGAGAATCAGGGGCAACGACAGTCGGGTGTTCCCCTGTACGCCAAACGAAGTTCTGAAGGTAGTTTACAATATGCTACGCCCGTTGCAAGCCACTCCGAGCATAGGAGAGCGTTCTACGCAGGTTCTGCAGTGCTACGCCTCGGCGGTCTATTTATTTATGCTTCTGCACGTGAATCACCCGAAGTGGTACCGCAAACTGGAACATGTTCTAAACCCGCCAAAGAATGTTACTTCGGGTGGTTGGGGCGGGATCCGCTGCACTGACGAGGCCCGACTGGCGCGGGGTCGGGACGCGGCACTGACACACGCCCTAAACCCTAAACCCTAAATAGCGCTCTGAGGTTTTAGGGCTTGGGGTTTAGAGCTCTAGGATTTTGGGTTCGGGGCTTCGGGGGGGGTGGGGCAGGGTTCTTGGATCCACCGAGTTACCGAAACCGGCCAGGTTGTAGCTTCAAGAGAAGCGGTTTAGGCTAAACCCTAAACCCTAAACTCTTCGGGGTTTAGGGCGTAAAGAAAAAATGAAGGATTGATCCTTCAATGCCTCTACAGGCTACAGTCGACCTGCGGCTGGCAACGCCAACCTGAGCATCTTCAACGCCTCGAAGCCCGAAATCAACAGCACCTGGAGCCCATACTCCAACTTCTGGAATAATGCGAAGGGTTTAGGGAATAGGGTTTAGGGAAAAAGTGTCGTTTCATTTGGAAAGATTCAAAACGCTTGTGCAGACCCGATACACGCCTTCAGGAGACCCTTCTAAAACATCCAGGAAAACCTGAAAAAGACCCGCTTAGAACCCTGTAGAAACCCTTTAGACGCCTGGAAAGGCCCAAGAGGCGGCGGTCGATTCGGTTTGGCTTCGGGCAATGCCTAGGCTTGGTGGTTGATACTTTGGAGCTGAGGGCTTTAGGGTTTAGGGTTTAGGGTTTGGGGATGTTTGGGGTTTAGGGTTTAGGCTTTGGGGATGATTGGGGTTTAGGGTTTAGGCTTTAGGGTTTGGGGTTTAGGGTTTAGGGTTTAGGCTTTAGGGTTTAGGGTTTGGGGTTTAGGGTTTAGGCTTTAGGGTTTAGAATTTGGGGTTTAGGGTTGCATGTCTTCGCAGGTTCGGGGGTTCGGGCTGTCCCAAAGCACAGACTCAGCTTAGAATCTCCCCCCTTTCAGCCAGCTCTTTCCGTCTGAGATTGAGATACTGCAGGGGCCTTAACAATCAGAAGATCATGAACGCTAAACCCTAAACCCTGAACCCTGAACCCACTAAACCCTAAACCCCAAACCCTGAACCCTGCACCCGAAACCCTAAACCTAGAGTTCCGGCAAACAAAACCTACAAAAAGGTCACCTGTCTTTTGCCCCAAGGCTTCTAAAGCAGAGGCGCCGCTTAGAACAGGGTTTCCGGGTATGCATGCATGTAGGTAGGTAGGTAGGTAGGTAGGCAGGCAGGCAGGTAGGTAGGTAGGTAGGTAGGTATGCATGCATGTATGTTGGTAGGTATGTTGTGAGTATTACATGTGTGTGTATGTATATATATATATAACTACATATAACTATACATACATGTATGCATTATACTACACCTTGAAAGAAACGTAAGGAATAGTATCAGTTTCTGAGGCTCCTGTATCACGCCCATATTGAAACTCTTTACGGCCAGCGTCCCCACACCCTGAACAGCCTAAACCCTAGGCCCTAAACCCTAGACCCTAAACCCCGAGCAGCCTAAACCCCAAGACCCCAAAGCGCGAAAAGCACCGAAACCCGCAAGGCCCACCTGAACCCTGATCTGAAGGATGTCAGGTTCAGGCCTTTAAGGTTGAAGCTGTTCTAGGGTATGGAGATTAGGGTTTAGGATTTAGGGTTTAGAGATCAGGGTTTAGGGTTTAGAGATTAGAGTTTAGGTTCAGGGTTTGGACTTTAGGGACCTAGCATTTCGACCTCAGAGCATTTCTGTACAAATACAGCTACATACAGAAAAGATTTAGATACACGGAGGGATGGATGGAAGTGACAGTGGATGTGCGTCTCTCCGCCTGTGCCTCTTTGTATCCCTGTGTGTGTACGCTCTGCTGAAATTCTCCACCCTTCACTCCAATACACAACAAGAAACTGGGCTTCAACCCATCACCATTGACTCCCAAGCACAACCAAAAGCTGTTCTTCGTTCAATCCTAAACCCCAAACAGAAGCGAACCCTGAGAGCTTGACAGCATGATGGTTGCCTGCCTACTTGAATCCTAAACCATCAACATGTAGGGTGTTGGGTTTAGGGTCTAGGGTTTAGCATTTGGGGTTTAGTGTTTGGGGTTTAGAGTATCAAGTCGTCAAGCTCAATCGCCGCTGCTATCGCTGATCCTCGACACGGAAGCTCTGCAAACGGCAGGAAGGAAGAGCCCTGAAACCTAGTACATAAGCTAGGGCTTTGGCCTCGTTTGTAATGTACTTATAATAAGGAACATAACAATAATAATATTAATAGTAACAATCATAATCACAATAATAATATCGGTAATTATTTCAGCTGACGCTTATTTCGAGCTTCTGGGGCTCCAGCTGGGGCCTTCGCCAACCACATCAAGGGACGGCGTTCCCTGCGATGGCTTGGTTTCTTGAGTTTAGGGTTTAGCATCGTCTGGCTTCGACGCTTTAGGGCTTGAGAGGCTCTGTCGCGGGTTCGGGATATACAAGGAGATTTAGGAGTAAGGATGCAGAGTCTCTGTGTGGGAGTGGGACTGGGAGTGAGAGTGAGTGAGAGAATGAGAGTGAGATAACTGACAGTGAGCGAGAATGAGTGCGTGTGCGAGTGAGAGAATGTGAGAGTGACAGACGAAGAACCGGAGAGAAAAAAAATGAAAGAGCGAAGAGAGGAGACGGGAGAGAGGGAGAAGAGAGGGGAGACAGGACAGCGAGAGAGAGAGAGGGAGACAAAGAACGAGAGCGAGCGAGAGAGAGAGAGAGAGAGGGAGAGCAAGAAAGATAAAGACAGAGAGAGAGAGAGAGAGAGCGAGAGAAATGAAGAGACAGCGAGCGAGAGAAAGAGAGCTAGAGAATGAGAGAGAGAGAGAAAGGTAGAGCGAGAGAAATCGAGAGAGAAAGAGAGCGAGAAAGAGAGAGAGAGAGAGAGAGAGAGAGCGAGAGGGAGAGACAGAGAGAGTGTGTGAGAGAGAGAGAGAGAGCGAGTGAGCGAGAGCAATAGAGCGAGAAGGGGAGAGCGAGAGCGCGAGAGAGAGAGAGAGTGTGTAACGATTGAATGGCTCAGCTCTCGCCTAAGTCTACGCCATCCCGGCTCTTAACATTATAAAACCCCACAGAAAATATATGAGCCCCTAAACTGCATTCGCCATGCAGCCAAAAACTGTAACGCCCTCCACAAACCATGTAGACCGTTCGAACTCCATATCAAAACAAAAATTCTGTTGGAAAACCAATGTGAACATCCTCACCAACACCCTATTTAAACAAAGCTCAACCGGAAACCCTAAACCCCTAAACCCTGAACCCTAAACCATCGAACCCTCAACCCTAAACCATCGAACCCTAAACCCTAAACCATGGGCGGTTCCGAAAATAGGGGACCCTAATATACTACCCTGAATAGTAGGATCCTTATAAGAAGGACCCCAAAATAAGGTACCCTAATTTTAGGAAACCCCCCGATCCAAACCCGAGGCCAAGACCTGCTGGTGCAGGTCGGAGCGGTCTGCATTGGCGGCCAAGGAGAAGAAGAGCAGCGAGAACCTGGCGACTTGGGGTTTCAGAAGGGCTTCTGGGTTTCTTTTTACGGCTTCTGGGGTTTAGGGTTTGGGATTTAGGTTTTTATAAGGCTTTTGGGTTTGGGGTTAAACCCTAAACCCTAAACCCTAAGCCCTTGGGCGTAGGGCTGAGGGTTTGCGGTTTAGGCTTTGGTGTCTCGGGTTTGGGGTAGCCTTGCGTTCTCTATTGGCTTGGGCCAACCTTGGGTTCTCGATCGACGCTTGCAGAGTTTAAGGTAAACTTTTGTGTTTTGAAGCGGGGTTTAGGGTTTAGGGTTTCGTGGGGTTCCCAAAGGGTATGATAAAGGCTTTCGAAGGGCGTACTATGCCGCTTCAAACAAGGTCTGATTTCATGAAGGGAGTACGATGGTTATATTGGGGAACCCCAATAAATGTTCGTACGAGGTACCCCGGCAGCAAAAGCAGCTGGGGATTCAGACTATACGTAGCTTTGAGCCGGAAAGCTATCAGGGATTAGGCTGGCTGCATGGGGTTTACAGCCAATCGCACAGGATTTAAGCCTAGAGCTCCAGAGCCCTAAGCCCGAACACACCAAGCCCCAAAACCTGCTTCTTAAAGGGTTCCCCTGAACCCTAACCCCTAAACCCCTAAACCCTAAACCCTTCAAAGGCTGCCTTAGTTGCGAAGGGTTCCCAGATAAGCACACCATCTCAGTCCTACTCAACAGAAGATCCCACCCTAAACCCCGAAGCCTAGAGTTCGGGGTTTAGGGTTTCGGGTTTGTGTGTTAGGGCTTAGGGTTTAGGGTATAGGCTTGTTTGTTTAGGGTCTGCTTTAAAGTGTGCTGTACCCTTTCTCCAATGACTGTTTAGGGTTTAGGGTCCTTGTGACTTTGGGATTTGGGGATTTATGGAGGCATGCACACCGATAAAAGCCCAGAGCCCCAAGCCAGAAGCTATAATCTAGGGGCCTTATAATGATGAGAACAGGATTTAGGGGTGGATGATACAATAACTATAAATAAGAAACCCCCAGAAGAGCATCGGCAATTATTTAAAAATTTAGGCCCCGATATTTCAGGGTTTAGGGATTAGGGTTCTGAACCGGACAAGACTTCACGACCTGGGGCCTGGCAGAATCCAACCGAAACCTTGGATCCCGCCTGCCCGAAGCCCGAGACCCCCCTGAAACTCTAAATGCGTAATTCTCTAAATTAGGGTCCCTTTTAAGGTCCTGTTTATGAGGGTGCCGTTCTAAATTGGGGACCTAAAGAAGGACCCCAATTTAGAGAACTGCACAAATCCCATACAAAACCGTGTAAAAACCCCCTGAAGAGCTCACCGGAGGTCTACATAAGCACTGCAAACAACTACAGAATCCTTAAACCCTAAGCCCTTAAACCCCAAACCCCATCGCCAAGCAGCGCTGCCAGGGAGACACCCACACCTCTGGTAAGAGATAGGGCTTGGGAGGGCTGAGGATTTAATGCAGGCTTTAAGGCTTTACAGGGTTTAGGGTTTGGGGTTCGGGATTTGGGGCTTCAGGGATTAGGGTTTGGGGTTCGGGGGGCTTTAGGGTTTAGGGTTTAGGGTTTGAGGTTTGAGGTTTAAGGGTTTGAGGGTTTTCGGCTTTAGGGCTTATGAGGTCTGGTCTGGGGCCAAAGGATGAAGGGCTGTTGCGCTTCAGGAAGGTCGGGCTTGATATAATGGGGGGGTTTGAGGTTCAGGATTTCGGACCTGAAGGGAGTAGGTAGGGCTTCTATGTTGATGTTTGGGGGGTTTTTGCGGGGCGGGGGTCGGGGATATTTTGATATACTATAATGCACTATAGTAAGGGCAACGCCGATGACTGCGAGAACAGAAAGAAAGATGAAGTACCACGCCCTAGAAAGGTGAGCGGATGACTCTGGTGGTACTAGTCGACTGATTCCGGCCTGTATAGATGCTAGTTCTGGCCCTCTCCAGCCTCTGAAATGTCTTCTCAACGAAGGATCTTCCAGCAGCCCTATAGGTAAGCGGAAAGTATGAACTCATCCACTGGTCTACCGACCCTCTTCCAGCCCATACGACCAGCAAAAGCCCAACCCTAGTTGCTAATCTAGGCCTTGCTCCTGAAGACCTGGAAGTATAAACACCTGAACCTTGAAGCCTCTGGTCCCATGGACCCTAAACCCCAACTACCGAAACCCTCCTTGGAGGGCGGAAGAGCACTTTTTTAAGGGACTTTTTGTGCTGAGGAGAACCAGTTTTCCGAGTGCTTGCTACTCCGGTGAATGCTTCCTACTGGGCCGCCCGATCCTTCAAGGGGAAGCTCTCCAAATTCAAACCGACAGAAGACCTTTCTGTGAATGAAGAAGATCTTCGTTTGAGGTTTAGGGTTTGTTGGGGTTTAAGGTTTAGGCTTATTTTTATTTTCTAAGCCCCATGAAACCCTTGCACCCATGTAGCAAAGCTTCCAAAACGCAGCACACTGGCGATGACCGTAAACCCTAAAACCCGCAAAAACACTAGACATCAATAACCCTAGACCCTGTGACCCTGAATGCTTAACGCAAGGGCCTTAATAGTTAGACTAGGGTTTTGGAGGTCCTTAATAGTCAAATAATAAGGAACCCCCAAAATAGAGTAGGTAATCGTTGAGGCCCTTGTATTAGGCCCTCGAATCCTCACCCGCGATTCCGAAATTGAAGGACCCAGATGGGCCTTTCCAGAATAGTACAGGGTATCATCCCCCTAAACCCTAAGCCCTAAGCCCTCAACCCTCAACCCTCAACCCTAAGCCCTAAACCCTCCACCCTAAGCCCCTAAACCCTAAACTCTCAACCCTAAACCCTAAGCCCTAAACCCTAAACCCCAAGCGCTAAACTCTCAACCCTAAACCCTAAGCCCTAAGCCCTAAACCCTAAGCCCTAAGCCCTAAACCCTATAAGCCCTAAGCCCTAAACCCTAAACCCTAAACCGTGTGGGGACCTCACAGTTAGAATAGGGTCTTCGGTCATGCAGAACACGTATATGAAAAGACGAATAAAGGGATACTATGATACTATGGCTAAATAGGCGTTGGGGGTTTAGGAGTTTAGGGGTTTAGAGGTTTAGGGTTTAGGGTTTAGGGATACCATGATACTACCCAGAGGCTCCCTAGTAGTTCCTTTCTG
>CAJNJA010015943.1:1113-13616 GCA_905231915.1 Symbiodinium necroappetens | reverse complement strand
CCTGAAACCCTAACAATCTCTCAATCTCTACACCCTAAACCCTAAACCCTAAACCCCAAACCCTAAAACCAGACCAGGTCAGGGCTCATGTTGCTCAGATCCCAAACCGTCAGACCAAGTCCTGGCGCTTTTTGGGACCCGAAGGTAAAACGGTTTAGGGTTTGGGGTTTAGGGTTTAGGGAAGGTAAAAGTAAAAGGGGGCCTGTACGGGTCTGGAGCTGCTTTGGGCTTAGCTTCTTTCTGGCTTGGGATACTAGAAGGGTTGATATAAGGCGGGGAATGTACGGAGAGCTCTCGGGTCTAGAGCTAGAGGGGTTTAGGGTTTAGGGGTTTAGGGGTTTAGGGGTTTAGAGGTTTAGGGTTTAGGGGTTTAGGGTTTCAGGGTTTCGGGGTTTAGGGCTTTGGGCTTAGCGTTTAGGGTTTAGGGCTACTTAGGGATTGGGGCTAAGACTGAGGCTTCGGGGTTCAGGGGCCCCTTCGAGGTTCTTCAGGGTTACAGGTTCAGGTTTAGGGGTTTAGGGTTTAGCGTTTAGGGGTTTAGGGGTTTAGGGCTTAAGGGGTTTAGGGCTGAGGGTTTAGGGCTTAGGGGCCCTTTTCCGTCAGAGGCTACAGTGCTTGAGGGTGTAGGGGGTGCAGAACCCTACACCCCAAACCCTAAACCCTAACCCCCGAAACCCCTAAACCCCAAATCCCAAACCCTGACCCCCCAAACCCTAAACCCTGACTGAACCCTAACCCCCCTAACCCTAAACCGTAAACCCTAACCCACCAAAACCCCTAAACCGTAAACCCTACACCCCCCCAACCCCAGGAGTACAGGATTTAGGGTGTTTGTTCGGACCGACCACAACACGCCCAAACAACAAAATACACTGTGGTGAGAGAGTGCGACTGCTGGTAGGAGGTTTGGGGAGCGCCAGGTAGTATGCTCGAGTATGCGCGGGTATGCGCGAGTATGCACGTGAAAACGCGGGCATGCGCGAGTATGCGCGGGTATGCGCGAGTATTCGCGAGTATGCGCGAGTATGTGCGGGTATGTGAGCATGCACGAGTATGCGCGAAAATTGTGTAGGTACGAGCGGGTATGCGCGGGTGTGCGCGAGTATTATAACTATATAGTACACGAGGTCGTTTATTGTAACAAGCGTGACAGCGCCTCCCGTGGGAACAAAACGCGATGATGATAACAGTCATCATAATGCCCGGAAGAGTTACAGCAACAGGAAAAGACGATGCTGAATAATCATAATAGTCATAATAACAATAGACCATAGATACCAAGGTTAACCCGAGCGCAGAAGCCAGAAAGTTGGAGCAAGTGTATCCTCGCACTCTGAAGATGAAAGTACGGGCAGACACAGGTTCGGATTTAGGTGTAGGGTTAGGATTGAGGGTTTAGGTTTTTTGAGAGGTTTAGAGTTGAGATATTTAGGTTATGTAATCCCTTGCTCCACCCTTGTGGCTTCCGTGATAAAACACCTGGCTACAACGCGAGACCATAACACAAGTTCAGCCTCTGGCTCACATCAGATCCCTACTCTAAACCTGAAGCCCAGTACCCTCAACCCCAAACCCGGCGCCCTAAAATTGTGCTCTCAACCCTCAACCCTGAGTGCCCCAAATCCCAAGCCCTGAAACCCTAAAACCCACGCTCCTAAGCCCACCAGGCGGATGATGTATGGGCACCTGGGCAGCAGTTTTCTTTCAGAGCTCTAAAGCCCTAAACCTCAAATCAGAGCTTTATGGAGGTTTTCACGGGCCTCTGTCGGCTTTGATAAAGATTGGCGGATTTGGGAGCCCTTACAGGGTTTAGTGATTTAGCTTGTCCAGCCTCATAATGCTCGCTTGAACCTACCATGACGAAGACAAACCTGACGGAATCCCGAACTTCATCTGCCAGGGCTGAGTTGATGGAGCAATGCTTCCACGGGCCGAGGATATTCCACTAGCTCTTGCCAAGCAAAGAGAGGACAAACGCAAAACCCTGCATCTTTGCCGCAGACCTTATTCGCAAGGCGAGCCGCATGAGGTTCCCCAACCTGAGTCAAGCTTGGTGAGGGTTTGCGGTCTGGCTTCGGGCTTAGGGTTTAGGGTCTGGGGGATTGAGGCTGAGCGAGTTGAGGGTATCATGGTGTGAGGTATCGGGGTTTAGGCTTCGGGATTTATGGGGCTCGGATCAGCTGGGAACAGTCCCTCCACACAGGTTTCTTTGGAACTGGCTCTTGGGGTACCCTAAACCCTAAACGCTAAACCCTAAACCCTAAACCCAGGTCTGGGGACAAGTGGTAACTGAGAGTTACTGAGAGCTTCATGCAGTTTCTGATCCTTGGCAACATTTTGCTGCGCTCCGGGGGGCCCGAAACCCCAAGCTTAAAGGAAGCTACAGGTGGGGAGTTTAGGGTATATAGAGCTTCTATAAGGCTTCTATAAGGTATTCAGACCTTCTGTAAGGCTCCTATAACGGTAACTACCCACCTGAAAATGACCTAGACAAACCCCGAACCCTAAACCCTAAACCCCAAACCCCTCAAAGAGCACCCTTCTTCTGCTAGTGAGTGGAAGGGAGCCCGCAGGGCAAAATCCCAGCTGATCTGAGCCTTGAACCCTAACCCAAAATTCCTACTAAACTCTAGGGTTCAGGGTTTTTTTTTAAGTGCAATGATCCCTTTCACTCCGCCAAGCCGAGCTCAAAAGACCTGCCAGTGGGTTCAGGGTTTAGGGTTTAGGGTTCAGGGTTTAGGGTTTAGGGATTCATAATTACTAACCCCTAGACCCCTGAACCGTAAGCCGTAAACTAACAACCCTCCACCCTTAACCCTAAATCCCTAAAGAACAGCACCGTCTTAAGAGACTCTTCATTCTGGCAGTGCCAAGGAGCCTCTACATTCGCGCGTGAACTGGTTCCAATTGATCTAAGTCTAAGCCTTAAGCCCTTAACCCTAAACACCTAAACCTTAAACCCACAACTCAAAAACCTATAACCCCTAAACCCTAAACACCTAAACCTTAAACCCAAAACCCAAAACCCAAAAGCCCATAACCCGAAACCCCACACCCTCAGACCCATAAGATACGGGCCTTGACAATTATGGGGGGGGGTATATCCTGGCATAAAGATATACGCACTGTAAGAGCACATGAAAACCTCTTGTTCAAGGCCTTGTAGTGTTCATGTAGGAACCGTTCCCAGTTGATCAGAGAAGCATCCAGATGCAGCCCCCTAGCGCTGCGAGCGGTTCGAACTTGGGCAGTGCCTGGACACAAATCTTTCAGACTTTTAGACTAGACGGTCTGGGGCGTGTTGTTAGGCCGCGGCCTCTTTATATGGGTAGTTCTCTAAATTAGGATCAAAAGTCTTGTTTTATAAGGGTGCCGTACCATATTCGAGACCTAAAATGGGACCCGGTTACCCACACGGATTGTAGAGGGTTCCTAACGGTGGTGTTTCGAATAAGGGTGTTCCAGCCGCTAGAAGGGTTCTACAGTGGGCTTGGGGTTGGGAGCATTGGGTTTAGGTTGGATACTGCCCCCACTCAGTAATTATCAGTTGAGTAATTCTCATAATATATGGATATCAATCAAGGCCCTTAATCACCCCTATTCTAGAACCCCATACTTTAGAGGAGCCCTATTATAGAACCCTATCGTACCCTTTAAAGGGACCCTATCCCATTATAGACTGTTTCTGTATGGGGCCGTACCCAAGGTTTAGGATTCTTGAGTTTGGGGGTTGAGTTCAGGAATGAAGCCCAATTGCTCAGAAGGACATCGTTGTGGTGGTATTCGGGTTTAGGGCTTAGGGTTTGGGGTTTGACCCATTAGGGTTTAGGGTTTCAGGCTAAGGGTTTATGGTTTGGGGTTTGACCCATTAGGCAGGACATTTGGCAGGGATCCTGGGAACCAACACCTTCATCTCGCACATGTGCGCGCGCTTCAAAAAAGAGTCGCGGGCGGTTCTACTGGATGATTTCGGGCATGGATTTTCTTGCGAAGGCCGTGCATACCTCTACCAGTCCAGCAAATCCTAAACCCTAAACCCTAAAACCCTAAAACCCTAAACCCCTAAACCCCTAGAACCCTAAACCCCTGAACCCTAACCCCCCCCCTAAGCCCTGAACCCCTGAACCCTTCAGGTTGAGAACTCAACGCTTGAAGTGTAGGCTCAAGGAAAGCCACTTCCCGCCATCTTAATACACTTGTAGTAACTTAAAGCCCACTCTTTATAGTACCCCGTAGTACCCTTATAGTGCCTTATAGTACCTTATAGTACCCTTATTATAGTACCTTATAGTAACCAACAAGGAACCCTAAACCCTAAGCCGAAATCTTTCACAAAAATCCTGTTGCCGCGGAGCGAGGCCAGGGCTGCCCGCCATGATAAATCCCGTGATCACGCCCACCACCACGATTCCTACGCTGGATGCTATAAATCCTGCATGACCCATAATAAGGAATATACCATAATTCCCATGCTTTTGGGTCCTTAAGGTGATGCAGGATTTATATCATCAACAGTAGTACCGGCTGCAGGGTTTCGGGTTCAGGGGGTTGGGGTTTAGGCTTTTTTCCTGTGCCTCATATAAGGCTGTGCATGAAAACGCTGCTTACTTTTTTTGAAGCGGTTGTAGGTTGTTCGCAAGACGGTTTTAACCTCTTGGGTTGTTCAAAGGGTTTCGCGGTACTTGAAAGATCATGAAACATAGTTTCGTGATTGATAAGCAAGGTCCTCAACCCTAAACCCTAAACCGCAGACCCGTCCGTTGCCTTCTTTCAGCACCTCTCGACGTCCGGCTTAGAGTATAGGCTTTGGTCTAGGGATCAGGTTTCAGGCTTTTGGCTTTTCGGTAGCACGAAGAAATCATGACAGTTTCAGAAAAGAAGAAAACCAACTCTGAGTCTCAGATCACAGCATGATTCCCTGCAACCCCTTTTTCAGCACGGACTTAACCCTAAACCCCAAGCCCCAAAACCCTGAACCCTGAACCCTTAGCCCTAAACCCTGAACCCTAAACCCAAAGCCCTAACCCTGAACCCTAAACCCCGAACCCTAAACCGTTAGCCCTCAGCCCTGAACCCTGAGCATTGATTGAGCCCCAACGGCTTCTCAGCGAAAACAGCCTACTGACCCCAAATAACCGGATTCCCGTGATCCCTCTTAATAAGGCTGCCTTTGTTCGTCTTATAACGGATTAGGGTTTAGGGTTATATTTAATTTTAAGAAGGAGACCCCAGAATAAACACAGCATGCTTCATAAGGCTACATGTGCTCCTCTTATTCAAGTCAATTTCAACAGGGAGACCCCCGAGCCCCGAGCAACAAAAAAAAAAAGCATAGGTAAGTCACGACCCAGAAAGCCCACTCGAGCTAGTGCGCCACCCAGACCACCACAAGGCTCAGGGGCGCCCTTGTGTAGGCTGGCTGCGGACTAAGGATTCTGATCAAGCTCAAAATCCTACGTCTTCAGCCTGGGGCCCTAAACCCTAACTAAAGCCTTAAACCCGAAAGTCCTAAAATCCGGAACCTTAGACCCCGAGCCCCAAATCAAAAGCGTAAGACCGGAACTCTAAAGCCTAAGCCCAAATCCACAAAAAACAATCCAAACCCTAAACCCCCAACCCTGAACCCTGAACCCTAAACCCTAAAACCCCAAAACTCTAAACCCCGAACCCTAAACCATGGACCCGTAGTCCCCAATCAAGAGGTGGAAACGGGTCTTCCGGCTTCCGAGATGCCCAGCGACATCGCTGCAGCGAAAAACCTCGACCGAACCGATCGTCGAGGGCTGTGTTAGGGTTTAGGGTTTAGGGTTTAGGGTTTAGGGGTTTAGGGTTAGGGTTTAGGTGTGTAGGGGTTGATACCTGCAAAAAGCACCCAATCAGGCCTGTTTGATGTAAGTATAGTCCCCTACCCCCCCCTCCCCCTTACCCCAATAAGGGTCTCTATGAATAATTAGAATAGGGTTTTGGGCTCTTTTATAGTATAATCATAACGAGGAGCCCTAATGGAAGAATATGGGTAAATATTTAGGCTGCTATGCTAGTCACATTCTTTTATCATTGTTACTACTGATATTTTGTTATTCTTATAGTCTTACTATCATCATCTTCTTCTTGTTATGCGTCTTCTGTTTCTTCTGATTCTTGCTGCTCATATGGGAATAATAATGTATTGTGATGTATGTATCTTTGTTTCTGAGAGTTTGACACCATGTCCACTATCATGAAGGGCTTGGGGACTCGGGACGACGAGTGTGAAAAGCAGGCATCTGTGGTAGGCCTCGACGGAACCCTACATGTCACCTATCCGTTTCCGGATAGGCCTGTAAACGTGGACCCTATCCTCAACCTGTCCACTATACATGTGCCAACCAATGTAACCTATCCGCAACTGGGTAGACCCCTATCCGCTCCGTAGCCTCTGTCGGGAACTAGGGAAGACCCCTACTCACTACTCGAAGGCCCCCGAAGGAAACGGTTAGGGTTTAGGGTTCATGAGAATAGGGGGATACCTTGTCTTATCTTCCAAACCTCCATATCAGGGCTTTCAAGGGACACACCGTCGCCGGTGTCCATCTTCTTTACCGGAATGTAGTTCACGGAAAATCCTGACAGCAACGTGCCAACGATGGGGCCTGGGGGTGCAAAGTCAACGGTAGTATTTTGGGGAATCTCTAATTAGCAAAGCCTTCGGGGAATGTTATACTGTAGCTGCATTCAGGAGAAGCCTACGAAACAATGCGAGTAGTCATTCAGGTACCTATGTTAGGTTGTTAGGCTCACAAACAACATGAGCAAGATACCAGTTTTGTACTGCAGCAACAAGAATAACAACAAGAATAAGCATGACTCAGATGGCAAGATGCATCACCGTGATAATGATAATAACACTAACACGAAAAACAGCACATCAACAACACTAACAGCAGTATAGCAAGAGTAATAGCGTTTGTGACCAACAACCATAAGAGTGGTGCTTGCTTGATATAGGGGCCTTACTAGTGGCACAGGTTTTGAAAGTCGTGGCAGCGTAAGGGATATATGCCAGTATTAGTATCATAGAGAACCCGCAGGCATAGAGTTTGTAATTATTTCGCCTTCTACGTGGGTAGTTTTCTAAATTAGGGTCCCTTTTGAGGGTCCGTTTTAAGGGTGTCGTACTATATTGGCGACCCAAAAAGGGACCCTAATTTCGAGAACTACCTATGTTACGACTTTGTGAGAGTCTGGCGATCAGCGGCTTGCTGGTTCGATCATCAACGGCTTCCTGCTTGGAGCTGAGGGCTGATGGTTCGAGGAAAAAAAGGGGGTTAGGTTATGGTTTGGCCCTAAACCCTAAACCCTAAACCCCAAGCCCTACACCCTAAACCCTAAGTCGTTTAGGGCTTAGGGTTTAGGGTTCTGGGTTCTGGGTTTGCTGGCCCTGCGCAGTTTAGCTTGGGGCCTAGGCTTGAGGTTTTTGGATGTAGGGTTCAGGGCTTAGGGGCCCTAAAACCCGTGGCCCGAAACCCTAAACCTTAAGGTTTGGGGTTAGGGTTCAGGGATCCTCTCCATGCCCCACGAAATGCAGCTCCGTGAGAAACCTCACTACAGGGGCCTTAATAGTTAGAATAGCTTTTTGGGGGAATATTCGACTCGAATTATAATAAGGAACCTCCAAAATAGTATTGGTAATTAATCAGCCCATGTTACCACCTTCTCGGCTTGAGGCTCTAGGAATTATTGCGCACACAAAACCCTAAACCCTGAACCCTGAACCCTAAACCCTGAACCCTAAACCCTGAACCCTAAACCCTAAACCCTAAACCCTGAACCCTAAACCCTGAACCCTAAACCCTAAACGGCATGACCGGGCCTACGCCGGCCAGCGCACAGCAGCTAAATCCAATGAGCTGATCAGCAAGCATGGCGTATGTAAATCGAAGGGGGGCAGCCCTTGTCCCGTCACGAAGGTCCAAAAAGTCTTGAGGAACAAATCCTGCAGAGAATCGCACAGAGCTTGCTTTGTGTTCGGACCGGGTAGCACCTACTGTTCCCCTGCGGAACGACGCCATGGCTTCTGCCCTGCTGTGCTGCTGCTGCTGCTGCTGCTGCTGCAGGACGCTGCTGTTGCTTCTGGTGCCGCTGCTGCTATTTCTGCTGGTGCCACCGCTGCTGTTTCTGTTGCTGTTCGCCGAGTCCGGATGTACCTTCAGTCTTGCTTCCGCTACAGGTTATGCTGTTGTTGCTGACGATCATCGACGTCCGGAAAGGCACAGGCCCAGCAACTTCGCATGCCCACATCCCCTGACCACGGTCCCTAAACCCCAAACCGACTCATTCACGTCGGTAGGGTGTCTTCAAGAAGTCAGGGCGTTGAGGGGTAGCGTTGTCTCGGGGTCTGGGGGAATATATACGGCTTAGAGCTCAAAGGCTTAGGGATTCAAGCGGGTTTGGTGGTTTTGGAGTTTTTTGGTTTAGGAGTTAGGGGCCTATTCCGTTCAGGGGGCAGCCCGAAGCCCTCAACACCAGGACCGATGGGTGCATGGCGGCGCTTCTGTAGCCACGGCGCGAAGAGCAGAGACTACCTATGGTACAGGGTGTTGGGGTGCTAGATGAGGTTTGATATGGTTTGATGAGAAGTCGGTCGGTTTCTAGAGGTTTGAGAACGAAGATCATGAGGGGATATCTCAAAAATCTTGCCGGTGTTTTTTTGGGCTGAGGGGAGTTCTTGGCAAATTTGCGAAAGTCTTCACAATAAGCCCTAAGTCTTAAACTAAACGTTGAAGAGGTGTGTTGTTTAAAATGTGGTAAGCCGCGTCCGTCTCTCCGCTGCTTGAAGAGGGCTTTCTGGGTTTCGGGGGTTGATTAAACATTGCAGAGCGGAAGGGCCCGTGCGTTTGTGAAGCAAAGGCAACGTGAAATTGCGGCACGGCGATCGCACGCATTCACAAAGATGTCCCAACGAAGCGTGTTCGTGCATGCCGGGCGGGGTCCTGCAACGAGGCAAGCTTCTTCAGGCGACATCCATGCGAGGCGCGTCCAGGCGCACCGGGCTGGGGTCCTAAAATAACAGTTGCGCACGAACCGGCATGCAGTCACCTCTCGTAGATGGAAGCTAGCCCATGTCACAGCAGAGCGGCAAGGAACTCGGCGTCCTGACATCAGCACGTGGTTGCTCATGGCGATAATGCTGTCTTTGACCGGGTTGTTCGTCAGCATTCGTGATGCAAAAGCGGCGCACGCACTCCAATACGTGTCTCCCGCCGGAATTCTCTGCAACTACGAATGAAAGGTTCGCGCCGAGTTGGGGAAACACGAATACTTGCCACAACGAGATACTCAGCCCCTCAACCTCCGGACCCCAAGCCCTACGCCCACTAAAACTTGAAGAACCAGCGCTCGGAATATAACTCGTAGCAGCATCCCTTTATCGTCCTACTGTTCATGACCCCAGGGCTCTATTCTACAACTTTGGGCCTCAAAGTAAGCAGATAGGTTGTAGATAGGGCCGTTAGGTTGTAGGGTTGTAACCGAACTAAGACCAAGTCCCGCTAAACCAAGTTACAACCAACTTACTACGCCTTCGACCATCGAAGCACCCATGGCCCAAAAAGCCTTGAACACCAAAGCCAATGAAGTATGCAGCAAACTTTGGGTGCAGAAGTTCTGCGGGAATTCTTTTGCGTCTGTGGGATTTTTCTTTTCTGGGGGGATCCAGCGCCTGCGAAGCGCCGGCCACGCCTCTGCGGCGCCAGCATTAAGTGGGACAGCCTGTTGCCGTGCTTTTGGAACCGCCAGTCTTTACTCGGGGGAGAGCATGTTGGTTGTGCTGCGCGATAGGCAGTACTTGTGGAAGACCATGTTGGCCCACCAGTGCGAGCGGGATGCGTCAAGGACCACTGTCCGGGATCCGCGAGTTTTGGCACTAGTAAGTGGAAAGAAAGCACTTTAGCCGCGGTCCCGAATCTTGCTGAACCCCATAGGTAGTTGGGGGTTCCGTCACGCATACAGAGATCGGTGGTTTCGGGGCGCGGGCAAGCTTCCTGCTGCGGCGTGTTCGTGGCAATTGCACAAAATCAATGTGCCCCCGTGCCTCCTGTGAGCCGAATAATTGTAAATTACAATGCATGGCCCACATTGTCTGTGCATTCGCAACAGTATTTGGGGAAATAGAATAAATTTGGGGTGTGCTTCTAAACACCACCCGTCATTGGTTTTTGGGCCAGTACGGGGCAAAGCATGTTAGCATGGTCCTGGATCCACCAGCATTCAGGCGTCAGTGCTTGGGGTAAGCATTTTATCCTCTGGGCATGTGGTCCGTAGCGTGAATCCACTTATATGCTCGTGTGACGGTCATGGCGATGGTTATGTGTGGGACTGATACATATACAGCGGTCGTGTGAAGCATCAGGTACAAAGCTTTGACATGCCCTCCTCGTTCCCGAAGCTGGAAAGCCACATCATTTTTCACGCGCAGTCGGGCGGTGCCTTTCGCAGCAGGTTCGCCGCAGCCAGCCGCGTGGAACTGCACTGCTTGCTTCTACAGAGCGCACTTCAGGACTGCAACCCACGGCAAGCTGCAATTGCACAGTTTCCTGCAAGGTTGTTTCATGCTACGGCAGCTTCAACTCCTGCTGCACTTTACCCTGCAAACTACCTTGCCTCTGCAGCCATGACTACCAAAATGGCGGCTCACGCAAGAGGGGGCTGCAAAATGCTGGCCCTGCACACTGCTAGCTCTGCATCTGCTGTCTGTGCTAACTGGCTGCTACACCTGCATCCTTCTGTCTCTGCAACTACTCAACTCTACACTGACTACACCTCGCTCTGACCAAACTGCAACAACTGCTGTGTCTGCTGCAATTCCCTGCGTGGGCCTTTCAAGCTGCAAAGACTGTGGGCTCCAACCTGCAAGCGCTTGCTTCCTCTCCAGCTGCCGTCTCTGCATTGGTCAAAGCCTGCACAAAGCCTGCACACGGCCTGTCAGGATTGAAATATTATCTATGTACTACTAATAATAATAAGAACAAGAATAGTAATGATAACTCCTAACTAAATACTACTGATGAATTACTTACAATTTTCTAATTAATTACTTACTACTTACTACTTGCTACTTACTACTTACTACTTACTACTTAATTACTACTTAGTATTTACTACATGCTACTTATTGCTCACTTACTAAGTTCTTACTACTTACTGAATATTTGCTACTTAATTACTAATTACTTGATTCTTGCTTCCATGTTATTTCCTTACTATTTCTGTACTACTTGCTACTTGCTACTTGCTACTTACTACTTACTACTAACTAATTACTACTTACTACTTACTACTTACTACTTACTACTTACTACTACCTACTAACTACTAACTACTAACTACTAACTACTAACCACAAACCACAAACTACTACCCACAAACTACTAAGCACAAACTACTACCTCCTACCTACTACCTACTACCTACTACCTACTACCTACTACCTACTACCTACTACCTACTACCTACTACCTACTACCTATTACCTACTACCTACTACCTACTACCTACTACCTACTACCTACTACTACTACTACCTACTACTACTACTACTACTACTACTACTACTTATTACTGCCGTGTTTCCAACCGACCAATCGACCCGACCCCAAAAATTAATGATCGGTCTGATAGATGTAGGGAGGGCCCCGGAGTATCTTGCGCATCCTTCGACTCGACCCCTGCGCCGACTCCACGCGCGAGCGGCGATGCACGCAATCGGTCCACCCTGACAGCTGCCGCTCATTCGAGAGGCCGCACAGACGTGCATCCGCAATGTGACAATGTATAGACATACCTACATATGGAAAGACATATATATATATGCGTAAACATGAATATAAATACATATATATATGCTACCCCCCTCAGCTATCACATATATATATATAGATACCCAGATAGATAGATAGATACTGTTCATATTTCTCTTAAAGCAGCTATTGTTACTATGTGTATTACTAATATAGTATAGTGGTACTAGAAATTCGAGGGCTAAGATGAAGAAAAGCAAGAGCATAAGCAAGAACAAGCAGACAACAAACAAATGCAAAGCGGAAAAGCACGAGAGCAAAGCGCTGAAGCAGAGCAGCGGACAAGCAGAGAAGCAGAAAAGCAGACAAGCAAAATCAGAAGTAAAATCAAGGAGAAAACGAGAAGCAAACACCGGCAGAAGGCCGAGAAGCGGAAAAGCGAAAGCGTAGAAGCAGACAATGACAGCTCGTGCTCGGAAGTGAGGAAGCTCAGAAGGCACAAAAGCGCAAGAGACCCCCCCAAGCCGAAACAAAAACAAATGCACATGCGCAAAAAATAAATTCCCACAAAAATGGCCCCCGCAAACTCTTAAAGAATTGAGAAACTTCAACATGACTACAAAACCTGTAGAGCATTATAAAAACGAAAAACCCTTCGAAACCAAAAATTAGGAGGTTTAGTAGCGGGTTCACTTTCCGGGCCTGCCCCTCTCCTTCAGTGCTGTT